>PHWZ01000145.1:0-76655 GCA_004379285.1 Botryotinia calthae | reverse complement strand
GATGGGGAGGGGGGGTGGATGGATGGATGAATGGATGGATGAATTCGAGAGGCTGTCTTGGTGGATAAAGTAACCAAAACTGGGTGAAGAGGGCGGAAGGCTGGAGCAAAAAGATGGGGTCAGTAAGGTTAATGGATGATGAATGGATTTTCGTTGCAGGAATTGAGATTTATCCTTATCAATTGAAAACATACCTTGACAACCAATTGACAATCAATTGACAATTAATTGACTTTGAGATGGGGGTTGGTTGAGGAGTTGGTTGAGCGTAGAAAGATGGAGTGTGAGTTGAAGTTGGTTTGAAGCGATCAAAAAGATGGCGAAAGAGGAAGGAAGTCAAAGCAACGGATAATTATGTGCGCATCAAGCTGAAAATCGATAACACGATTTGAGTGGTGGTCAGGGTGTAAATAAGAGGAAGTAAGAGGAAGTAAGAGCAAGAGCAAGAGTAAGAGGAAGTAAGAATGGCAAATCGACAATGGATCAAAGAGCACTCGAGGGTTTGATAGAGTCTTTGTCTAGATATCTGGACTGGATGTGGCCAGGGACAGATATTGACGTTGATACTGCAAGTCTTGATTGATACATCAGGGCGGTAATTGTCCATGATGGCGATAATGTAAATCTCTCATAATGCCACCTTGACGCTGGGATAGATGGAATAGGTAATACACTTCTTCTCCCTCTCTCCTCTCTCCTCTCTCTTCCCCTCTCGCAACACCACGCAACACCACGCATCACCACGCAACACCACGCACGTATTCCAAATACATTTCGCTCTCATACTCTGTGCACAGATAAATGAACAGTCGGGTCCTACTACATACTACATCACATACTTTGGTAGCGGGTGACGGCAAATGGCCATCCGTAAGAAATGATTGGACTTGGTGAAAAGCAGCAACTCAACGGTATGGCAAATGGCATATGGCATATGGCAAATCGCAACTTACAGCTTACAACTTGCAACCTACTCGCACAATGGCAAGACAAGACAAATCCCGAATGGCAATGGTACGCCACAGAAACTCTAGATATTGATCGGATACACAATTCCGATTTCTCCTAGTTCCTGCTCTGGATGCATCCATCCATCCATTCATCCATCCACAGGAATGGGTTTTGGATTTTTGGATTTTTGGATCTTTGATTCTTTTGGTGCATGTAATCTTACCTGCGCGATATATCTAGATAGGAACGTTCTCACTTCCGAAAGAAAGATTGTCGTGAAAGACCAGGTCTAAATAGACCGGAGGCAATCATAAATTCCCGAAAACGTCTAATGTGAGACAATTGTGCCTCCCTCTTCGAGACGCAAAAAACGGTAAGAGATGGGATCACAGTACATTCAGTGTATGCATACAACGCCCGTCTCAATACAGTCTGAACGGATACCATTGGATGATATTAACCCCGGAGATTTCGGAGCCCGTTGGGTTTGAGAGGTCCTTGATGCATTATGCGAGAACATACACAGTAGAGAAGAAAACCTGGAAGATCGCAGCGTGAGGTGACATCCCATGATACCTACCAGTACATCACCGGTTTGAAGATATGCATGCAGCTCACTCGTACTTCGTATTGATCTTTCCGATACCAGATGTCTTTCGTCGTGAGAGAGACTGTGTTTGGATTCTCAATGAATCTCTTTCCCCTCCTCAGGCTCAAAGAATGGGGGTTGAACGCGGTTCTCTTCTCGTTTGCATGTATATCTGGTGTATCATCTGGTCACTTTCATACTTCACACATGCGATGCAGCCAGCGATTGATCGATTGGCATATGTACATGTCAGAAATCCTACCTCACCTCATGAAAGTTAGCGGCCAAGCAATGTCACATAAATAGAAACTTATGGCCGAGAGTCTTGAGTATTAGATCATCGGTGGGTAATGATTCTTGATGATCCTACCTGCCTTACTCTCTCCAGTCATTAGACTCAAAAGCCGTGCCGTATTTTCCAGTCGTGGAGTTGTTCATCCTTTCATCATGATCTATGATGGAAAATCAAGCTTTTCTGCTTTCTCCCCTTGCACAACCCTTGCACCTTTGCCAATTAGTTCTGCACATATATGACGCTAAACTTTACAAAGCGACGATCAATCTTGTCTGCCGAGAGACCTTTTTCAAATGGCATGACCCGTGTTTTTCAAACACCGCACAAAGATCAAACACCTGACATTGAACTGACCTTGCATCATCCTCGACAAGTTTGATTCGACAAGGAATTCTTTATCTCCCCATGAATCATACGGCTTCGAGTTGTCCACAACACCTCTAGATCGATCGTTAAACCCTGTCCAAGATTGCAATTCCCGATTTTCCCCTCCAATATTGGATACCGTACGCTTTGGACCTTTCGATACAGCTTAGGCACGATACGCTTGCAGTAGGACAACTCCGTCAGAACGATTTCCTCTTTCGGACATATCTCAGCCCTCCAAACACCACACCCCTCGACACCCACACCTTTTTACAAGATGCCACCAACTCAATTGCCCGCTTCGGGGAACCCTCTGTTCGTACACCTAGCTTATGCAACCTTCAACATCGGAAGGAAGAAGGTCATGATTTACTGACAAATATGTGAATAGAGTCTTCTTTGATATCACAATTGGAGGTTAGTCATTTTGCACGGCAGGATCCATCCAGAAACCATACCACACCACACCACACCACACCACACTGCTTTGCATGCATTCTTTGAACATGGAAAACGGCAGGCTCAAATGTTAGCATTAAACTCCGCATTCCGAAGTTTCGGGACGTTCCCCAATAAGTCGTGTGATCGCTGATCTCTTTGTCTTTTGCTTATTTTTTCCCACGTGCTTCACTCCCCTTAATCTTTTGGAGTGTTCCGATATTTTCAAGCTAGTAGCTCGAGGGACTGGTTTTTTCGTTCATCGAAGTTCATCACGTGTTGTCTTCTGAACATCTCTAATTCTGAAGATGTTGTAATAATCACTAACATTAACCAGGCGAGCCACTCGGTCGTATCCAATTTGAGCTCTTCGCCGATGTAGTTCCCAAGACGGCTGAAAACTTCCGTCAATTCTGCACCGGGGAAACCAAGAATCATCTTGGTAGACCGCAAGGATACAAAGGCAGTAAATTCCATCGAATTGTAGGTCCCCTTCCCCCTATCGCCAATTCAGATCTAACATGTGGTGTAGATCAAGGATTTCATGTGTCAGGGTGGTGATTTCTTGAATGGTGATGGTACGGGCTCGACTTGTATTTATGGATTGAGCAAATTCGATGATGAGAATTTTACTCATAAGCATACGGAACCGGGACTTTTGTCAATGGCGGTATGGTTTAGCCCTATTATCCTGGCGGTATTTAAGCTGGATGTGAAGCTAATTCGGATATAGAATGCTGGTCCAAATACCAATGGTTCTCAATGTACGCTTTCTCATCTTCTCACATCTCACTTGCATATCCCCTGCTCCCTCTCCTCCATCACTCACCCCCAAATCAACCCATTAATATCCCTCTAGTCTTCATAACCACAGTCCCAACTCCCTTCCTCGACAACAAACATGTTGTCTTTGGCAAAGTCATCGAAGGAATGGACGTCGTCCGCAAGATGGAAAATACTCGCACGAATCCAAAGGATGCACCGCAATTACCCGTCGCCATTTCTTTATGCGGAGAAATGTAAATGGAGATGCATATCTCGGATTGTTTGTAAGCGCGATGGGAATGTGAGAGTGTAGAAGATAGATAGGGTTTCTCCATGATAGAGCGAGCTGAGAAATTCATTTCGGACAAGCACGACAGATGTTAAATCCGAACGTGTTATATCATATGGATACGCAGATCGAGTATGGAGATGGGGGGGATCAGATAGGAAATCACGTCTTGTTTGTTTGTTAATTCATATTGTCTCCTCTGGCATACAAAACGCATCGTTCGTCTTGATATGTTTCATATTATAATTACAAGAATTGCAACCAGCTATAATGTTATTGAATTTCTACTTGAAGTCTAGTCGAATCCATCTCGAGAGATCTTTACATACTTCTGTGTGACTCTAAAGGCAGCTCTTATAATAAATAGATAAGTGAATAGATAAATAAATGATGTATGATATTATAAGATAGT
Source organism: Botryotinia calthae (assembly GCA_004379285.1). Classification (NCBI taxonomy): domain Eukaryota; kingdom Fungi; phylum Ascomycota; class Leotiomycetes; order Helotiales; family Sclerotiniaceae; genus Botryotinia; species Botryotinia calthae. The sequence continues at coordinate 72,550 of PHWZ01000145.1, read as the reverse complement.
ATAATACAATATTTCCTCATAAGTAAGTACTAAACTTCTAATTTCAATAGGAAGAATATATCTCAGCGGTATAAAAGTTCGAGAACTTGAATTTTTCTTCAACGATACACTGATCCTATTCTACATAAAATTATCTACTAATCTCATCTTTCTCATCATTTCATTCCTTTCCTTTCCTTTTATTCTATAGGTTCATTAATAATCACCTCTTCCTCATCACATCACACGCATCCCACACATCTAAACATCATTATTCAAAATCCATAATTCATAGTTCGTAACATCTTTTCCATTTCTAACCATTCATAACCAGCTACGAAAGATGTCAAATCTAAACCCCTAACCTCCTAAACTCCTAAAGACCTCAACACCCATTCCTGTCCACTCGCAAGAGAAAAAGAAAAAAGAAAAAGAAAACGAGTGTAGTGAAAAGTCAGGCAAGCCCAATGGGGTATCATCCATCTCCATATACTTTTCCTATCCATTCCATGCGCCAAAGCAAATGCCTTCCGTATCCATATGCTCCAAACCCAAATCCATATCCATCACCGCAAGCAAAAATTCATCATCATCATCATCATCATCGTTGTCATCATAAAAAAGGAAATTGTAAAAGTGTAAAAGTAAAACATAAAGTTGACAAAAGAAAAACAATCGGTGTTGTATTGTAAAACCAGCCAGCCAGTCTCAAAGAATCGTAAAGTGAAGTAGAAGAAAGAAAGAAAAGGAAGAGAAAAGACGCCTGTAAACTCCGTGGTAATGTAAAAAACAAAAACGAACTCCGAGGGTATCAATCCTATCTATCAATCAATCAATTTTGACTATGCTGTGCTGTGCTATGAGTTGCCTCAAACGAAAAGGGGGTATCTATCTAATCTATCTATTTATCATCTATCCATCTATTCCTCCACTCCGTCCGTTGACTTTCCCGTCCTTGTTCGAACTCAATTCACATTGCGACCTCGGATCTGGAGGGAGCGCTTCATGAAAGGTTGGACGGCAGGGTAAGGAGCGTAGGAACCGCTTGCAGAAGCCACACCTGAAGGGGCAGAGGTACTAGCTGATGCGAATCCAGAAGGAGAAACAGAAGCTACACTCGAAGGGACTGAGGTGTTTGCTGATGACAATCCAGAAGGAGAAACAGAAGGAGCTCCAACACTTTCTTGTGCAGTGGTGGCAACACCTGTTGGACTTGTTATGCCAGAGGTCTGAGTGACGTAGATGGTGACGGTGGTGAAGCCTTGATGTGTGGCAACAGAAGTAGCGGTTTCTACTTGTTGGGTGGTGGATGCTTGTTGCTGAGAGGTGAATGACTGTTGCTGAGAGATGGAGGCTGCAGTAGTAGGTTGAATGTGAGCTGTTGTTCCAGCTGCAGCGACGGCAGTTGGCTTAGCAAAGAGATCGGTAGTTGAGCGCATAGACCATGGTTTTTGAGCGGCGGTGGGATCGACGACAAAAGGATTGACCATCTGACTCCATTGCGCAGCGTTGTTAAGATCTTGCGGTGCGACATAGTAGACTTCTTCCTTGTTGGCAGTACCAGTGATGGCGATGTCGGCACAAGAAGTGTAAATTTCGCTGACGGTTGTCTTTCCAGTCTTTTTATCCATGGTGGGCCATTCCCAAACCCAGTAGATGCTGTAGTCCTTGTTTGCTTGTGCTTCTGCTGGGATTTGAAAGTCGGTCTGGCACCAGAGGTTAACGCCCATTTCGCTTGTCGGTGCGAATTTATAAGCTTCTGCTCTTGCCATAGCGATAGTAACTTTGTTGCTTGGTTCGTCAACGAAGAGGTTGCCATTAGTATTGCCTGCAAGGAAGCATGCCATATCGTCAAAGTATTGAGTGGCAAGAAGCTTTCCTCGCTTGTCTCCACCTGTTCCATCTTTGTTCCATACTTTGTGAATGGAGTTGAAGGTGTCGGTTGCTTTGCTGTTAGCTGTGCCGTAAACGTACACGATGCCGCTGCCAAAGCCCTTGCCTTGTTCTGGAGTGTCTGCTTGTGTTGGCTCAGTAACATGTCCATTCTCTTGGTATCTGACTGCAACGAAGTCTCCTGGAGCAGCGCTCAAAACTTGTTGAGACGAGAGTAGAGGTTTTGCTCCTGGTGCTTGTTTTGGGTTACAAATTGTGGTAGAATCGGGAACAGTGTTCAAGAGTTTCCAGAGGTTGTCGTCGGGGTTGTATCCTCCAGCCCGGGGAGTATAAGCACGTGGGTAGCCTTTTGGAGTTGTAAAGGTTCCGTTTCGTGAGATGACTCTAAGTTCATCTGCCCAAGTATGAGCTGCGGTTATTTGGAAAAGCAATACGAGAGCCGCAATGCTGATTGAAATTGTAGACTTCATGTTGAAGTTTTTTGAGTTTCGAGCTGTGTGTGTTTGAATATTTAAATCGGAGGATTTTTTCTCGCCTGCAGGGATATGGATTTAATTCGAACTTGGAGGTTCGAGTTCTGCTTCTTCTGATCGAGTTCTTTGTGAGTGTTTATTCGATTCGGAGAGTTGTGAGATTGAAAGAAGTAATGGTTCGATTTATGAAGAAGAAGAAGACATTGAAAGGTTATTGTGTAGAACTTTATAGATGATTCCCGGCCAGCGTGAACATTATTCAGTATGACTGAACAATAAAGATACTCGAGTAATAACAATAATTGTAAACTAGACAAAGACAATTGTATGAATCGAAGGTTCTTTATTGTGACAGAGAGCAATGGGGTGACTTCGCAAGCGAACTCGAGTGAATGCACTCGAGAAAAGGAAACAAACAATAGAACAATGCAAAGCAAGATAGACGTCAAGAAGGAAAGTTGAAAGGTGAAGGTCCTTGGCATATGCTTTCGCTTTGTACTGCCAGAGACAAAGAAAATTCCGAGGAAATGTATCACAACAGACCTGCTGGTATGATGGAAAGGGATGAGCAATAACTGGGGAACCTTGTGTTAAGACTGTTTCTTGTAAACAAAGAAACGAGTAATGAATGAAAGAAGGAGAAAAGTTCAAAGCAGACAATTGGTTGGCAAGAAAGCTTAACAATTTTGACAGTATCTAACTAGTGGTAGAGACCCCTCCAAGTACTCTTCAAGTGTCTCCCAAATGTCTGCCAGGTGGAGTATCTGGGTAGAGTTTGTAAGAAGAGAACGGCTTAGGTCCTATCGTCGGTCCCAAGTATGAATACTCTGATATTGGAAACATTTTCTGATAATTAGTTTGCATAACTTAGGAGCCAGGACGTGTTTTTGCGGGGTTGTGCAAGGGGTAACTCGGGAGAGAGCATTGCAAGAAACGAATTGTCGCGAAAATGCTTGGTTGATGGTCAAAGTGTTTTTTCGGACCTTGTCATAAATTAAGTGTACCTGGTGCACCCAATTAAAACAGTCCCATGAGGTCAAGATGGGAATCTTGATATTGGCTTTAATTACCAACCAACTGATATCTCTTAATCCACCTGTGGCACATTTTTGGTCCACTGGTGATCTGGATGTCGGAGGTTGAGCCATTTAACTTGGTTCAAGTGGCTTGAACAGAGGCATAATCGGAAATACCTGGCCAGGAAGTGTAAAAAGAGTTCACCGACTCATCATTTCGAATGGTGTATATTGCTTTCGTTTTTCATCATCATGTGAAATAAACGCCGACCTCTTGTCACACCGTGTTATCGCCATGCTAGACTTCAGTCCACGGCATCTGGCAGAGGGCACTTGGTACTTGGTACTTTGATGCTCCGTCCATTGTGAATCCTCGATGTTTTCGGAATTTCTGCGGTTTGAACTTTGCAGGTCATCGCATCTCATCTGAGGTTTGAGGTTTGAGGTTTGAGAGAGATGTGATGAGGCGACGAGGTGTGTACAGGTTGAGATGGAATTACAAATGTTTCTCAAGCAAACATCTGAAGTTTGAACCCGTTCGACCGAAATTTTTCTATGGGCGTGTATTCCATACCGTGTTTCAGATATCTTTGTGTAGGGTGATTCTGTCGTGGGAGGTAAAGGCAATCTGTAACGAAGAATGATCGAGTATCGCGGCCCTTGTTTCACGTTCCCGTGCTAGAGATTGGATCTAGATGTTCAGCAAAGAAGTTTGTATAGAGATTGCCGCCGCCACTGATTGAGTAGTTATTCCTTTGAAGCATCGCCATTTTGAGTCATGTGTCGGAGAAGATACGCCGTGTGCTTGTTATGGATAGCAGAACATCATGTGAGGGATTATTCGAATGTTCCGATTACCTATTTGGCTGGATATACTCGTATTGATCTTTTATTGATATCCCGTGTATATCTCCTCAATTGATGGTGTGTTTACCCATAAATCATCGAAATTTATTGGACGAATAGAGCAATATTTAAGAGAGTTAGTTACATGATGTACTGATAAACGGGTAGTACTGGACAGAAACAGCATTTCGCACCAAAGATCGGATTATCCACTCTTCACCCTCTTCACCCGCCTCACCCTCACTTCAATCAGCCTTTCCACGCACAGACAGGCAGATCAGCACACTCCACTCTTTTGTTGACAGGACTGCTTACCAAGAAACATACACAATACTGCTAGCTGACTCTACACAGTTTACCTATAACTTGCCTGTTGGTATCTTATTTGTGGTATTATTGCCGACCTAGTGATCATTCGAAACATGTTGGGTAGGCATCTGAAACTGATTATTGCATCGAGCCAGGTACATGCATTTCACGACATATCTTTTCAACCTTCCCTCTAATCCATCATCAAATCGGTTGACTTTGCACATGTACATCTACCGACGATATCAGATCTTCCTGCCCGCGCCGATATGTAGTAGCGAGAGGAGATATGTAAGTGAAGTAAGTAGGTAGGTACGGGTAGCCTTATCAAATAACAAGTGGAGTGAATGGATGATGTCATAGACACAATTCACAGGATGAACAGTCTCTCCTTCCTCAACGGAGTCTATAGAAAACAACCTCCTGTTGTTCTCGTCAATGAAAACCTTACAGCGATGGCAGACTTGCGCATATATCCAACAAGCTTTGTGAGCAGAAGGTTGAATCCTTCTACCTTTGTCATATCAGAGGACGATTCGTATGGAGAGCAACCATATATCTACATTAAATTGGGTTTCAACTACGTGATCATAACGGATACGGGATGCAATTCGCCTCGAGACAGGACGACCAAACCTACATCACTACGCCAGTTTATCGAAGAATGCCCTATTCCATCCTTTAACAATCAAAGTCTGAATCCGAATGGTGAGAAACCATATATCATTCTCTGCACTCATTGTCATTATGATCATATCCTTGGCCTTCCAGAGTTTCTATCGTCAAACCCTACCATTGTAGCCTCGGAGAATGGTAAATCTTTCATTCTCGAAGATTTGCCGACAAGTTCTCTTTGTAAATACATGAACGTATCGACACCGAATTACAAAGTGTCACACTGGGCTCGTCAGCTGGAGTACTTCTCAATGCACAACACCCACTTCCGCATCCAGTTCATACAAATCCCAGGGGTAAGCTCGATCGACCATTTCATATCATCCCCTTCTATGCTCAGTTCTACTTGAGTGTTTCATATACCGCTTCCTCCTTCTCTTCCGAAAGTCTTCCTTGATGTGCAATTACTAATTTCCGGTGTTAGCATACACCCGACTCGCTTGCCTGGTATGATATTGAAGAGCATTATTTGTTTGTTGGGGATACTCTCTACACAAGACACAGAAATCCTGTCATATCCGAGCTTCCAGATGAGGCAGATCAAAACCCCAGTCTACCTTCTACTCAAGCCGCGATAATTTTTCCGGAAGAAGGTGGCAATTGGATTCAATACATGTCATCACTTAACCTACTCTCATCTTTCGCAAAGCATCGGAATTCTGAACTCAGTCGGCTACATGAATCGAGCGAGACAGCGGCGCCAAGAGTACGACTTGCTTGTGGCCACTTGACATATGCAGTGAATGCGGAGGAGATGATTCTCGAGGTACAGGCGTTGTTCTGGAGGATTATTTCGGGAAAAGTTGCAGTGAAAAGGACTGAAGTGAAAAGAGGGGTCATACATGACTATTGGTTGGAGAGTGATGAGTCTAAATACGGAGTTATGGCACCTCGTCATCTCGCCGAGGAGGCGAGAATACACTTTCAACCCAAGCAATGAGCTGCAAAGTATCTGAAGTATTGGGTTTCAGCCTCAATGTCTTGGTCTTGACGTGATCTCGATTTCAGCTATTACAAGGGCAGTTCTCTAGCTGCAGAATTCGCTACATCGATTCGCGATCCATGCAAGCCATCAAAGGCTGGGACAGGGGAGCCTTGAAATATCATTCTTGACCGCTACAATGCATGCAATTCCAAGGAACAATTAACATTTAAAATGAACTGCATTTGACATTGACATGTCCGCACCACAGAAACACGTGCTTTATCTCCTCTGGTACTCTTCTGATACGTAATTCACGAAACGCATCCGAAATAAACGTTGATTGAAACGTTGCATTGCCTTTATATATCCGGGCTACCTTCCCGTAGGTCATATGGTACTAAGAGCATTGCATTCATCTAATTTATTCACGCATTTTCCAAAAGCTCCTTCAATTTCATCCCAAACGCCCAAAAACGGCTGTCTACCCAATTCCACAAGATCTGAACATAATAGACAATAAATACATCAGATGAGACATGCATTTATATGCTACGAACCCGCATGCCCAAGATCGGAAAGGCGCAGTACCCCTCCACCAAAATGAAAGGCTTGGAAAGCACGTGAGATACTCGTGCAATGGTCTGGTGGATGTGCTGTCACGGAAAGATGCAGATTCCAAGGGTACGAAAACCGCTCGGATAGGTACAGAGGTACTGAAGTTGTGAGAGACGGGATGGTTATAGAGATGAAGGTCGGAGAATTGTATCTCTAATAGCGATGCTGTGAGATTATATTTTGAGCTTCGTGCGCCAAATATAAAGAATGTCTGAATGTATAGGTAAGGTGAGGGAAATATAGGGGGCATGAAATTAGCTGAAATATACAGGTTCCGACCAATCAGTTGTAACTTGGCGTCACTTCCCTAGCTGTCAGAAGAAAGAAGAAAGCTCACATCGAACCGTTGCACAAGAAGAACAAACGCCGAACTGCTAACTCATTTGGTCCATCCGGACAGTTCCGATCGGTTATGCTTTCCGCTCGCACACTAGAAGGTGTCAATTAATCTATCAAATGAAGCGATTAGCTAGCATATGTGAATAGGGGTTATTTGGGGGAAGATCAGCATTTGAGTGAGTATCTGATCTTGTCACAGGCATTGATAAAGCTTTCGGTACTTCATCAAGTTGGCTCATACCATTAATCCTTCTGTATCATCTTCTACGATCATTGCTCCTCATTATTCCCCATTCTATTTGAACATCAGCTCATTTCTCATACATCTCTTCATCTTCAAGATAGATCAATCATCATGGCGAAACAAACCCAAACCTAACCTCCACACCTCGGTGGCTTTCACAAAGCTTATTGACTTATCAATGAACGTTGTGCAAACCATCAAATCACATCCTAACTACATCGGCCCAGAAACCCATTTCAATATTCTCCCCTACAAAAATGCCACCGACAAAGCTGTCGTATAACCCGATATGCACACCACAATGCAGAATCCACGAAGTGGTTTCTACTATTGTTCTCACTGTGGTACTGCATGTATCTTGCAGTAATCAGTACTTTTATCATTTTGAGCTGCTATTATATGCGTAAGTGACTTGGGATTGTGTCCCTAGAGTACCTTGTATAAAGTTTATCTCCAATTGTTTGTGTTGAAGACCTGCTAGTCAGACTATTGTTTTCTTCTAGGTATACTATTTTAGAAACAACTTTGCTACCTTTTTCGTTTTCCGTTGCTTGAGGATTTTCTTTTCCGCAACATCATTTCGGCATCGCCTACTTTCCCGCGGAAGGTCAATTTGTTTGCTACAGAAGACCTGTCATCCTACAATATCCAGCAATCACTCATACTGAACTCCTATCCGAAACTTCTTGGTAGAGAACCAGCGGCATCTAGTACCCGTTGGTCGATCTCAGTGGCACATTTATACTCCACACTCTCCTTTCCATTCGGCTATAAAGAGCTGGTAAAGTTAACATTTTGTGAATCATACAGTCTTGTCTCAAGCTCCCAGACGATGATCGATGAAAGGAGAGAGATACTGTGATTCGTTCATCTACTGGCTCTTGGAAATTTTGAATCGAATAAATCACAGGGGAGCTAATTGAAAATTAAATGGTAATTCACTTACATTGGATCACCTGTACAGAAACCAAGCCCTATACCGATCCAATATCTAATATCAGCCTTCATTAGCATAGCCCAGGCTATGAGACTGAGTCGTTCAAGTTTCTAGGCTGTCAAAGTCTTTCCACGTCCCCGGATAGATATAAAAGAAACAAGACTTCCTTCAACTTCCTCCCCATATCCCGCGACCCAACAAATAACAAATAACAAATAACAACACTCTCTCAAACATGCCCTTCACAAAAGAAAGGGTCTACGACCCCGAAATCGCCCAAGCCCACACCACCACCTCCTCAGACCAAGACCTCTCCCTCAACTCCAAAGAGATCGCCATCCACAGCTCAACCCTCCAAGAAGGTAGCACCTGGTACGCCAAAGCCCATCGCTATGCCAGTCATTTCGGCGTCGAATCCCGCGGTATCGAACGCGTTCCCAGCGATGATCGCAGTACTGCCGGTATGAGCCAGATTGGCACATTATGGTTATCGGCCAACTTAGTCGTGTCCTCTTTTGCGATCGGAGCATTGAGCTTTCCGGTTTTTCATCTGGGGTTTGTGGATACGGTGTTGATTATTCTGTTTGTGAATTTGCTGGGGGTGATACCAGTTGCGTTTTTCTCGATGTTTGGACCGAGTTTTGGGTTGAGGCAGATGGTCTTGAGTAGGTTTTATTTTGGATGGTATGGGGTTAAGATTAGTGAGTTGTCTCCCTTTTCTCTGCATGTGTTGCATTATGAGTTTCGGTTACTGGACCATACTAATGTCTCTAGTTGCAATCTTCAACTGTCTTGCATGTATTGGCTGGTCTGCCGTGAACGTCATAGTCGGCGCGCATCTCTTCAACGCCGTTAACCCTCGCATGCCAGGCTGGGCGGGAATAATCGTCATCGCAGCAGCTACCTTTATCGTAACCCTTTTTGGCTACAAAATCGTACACACTTATTAACTCTACTCCTGGATCCCCTGTCTCATAATCTTCCTCATCGTACTTGGTGAGTTTGCCCACAGTGGTAACTTCATCAACACTCCCATGGGAATAGGCAAATCCGAAACAGGAGCCTGTCTCTCCTTCGCGGCGAGCATCTTTGGTTTTGCCACGGGCTGGACAAGCTATGCCGCAGATTACACCGTATATCAACCTGTCGACCGCAGTCGGAAATCTATCTTCCTCTGGACATTTGCGGGTTTGATATTTCCGCTCCTATTCACCGAAATGTTGGGCGCAGCTGTGGCTACTGCAATGGCTAGTAACGGAGGAGACAACGTCTTCATGAGCAACTACACCAATTCAGGGATCGGAGGACTTCTCTCCTCAGTCCTCGTCCCCCCACTTGGAAGATTTGGACAATTTTGCATCGTTATCCTGGCTCTCTCCATCATCGCAAACAACTGTCCGAACATCTATTCCGTGTCTCTCTCCCTGCAAGTGCTTTCCTCAGCCACTGCACGCGTACCGCGTTTCTTTTGGACCTTCATCGGAACACTCATCTATTGCGCGATCGCCATTCCGGGGTACGGAAATTTTGCATGGGTGCTGGAGAATTTCATGCTCGTGATAGCTTACTGGCTAGCGATATATGAAGGAATCGCACTCTCGGAGCATATTTTCTTCAAGAAGGGATTCCAAGGATATCGACCCGAGAATTACATGGATGCGAGCCGGTTACCGCTGGGGATAGCCGCGATGATGGCTTTTCTTTTTGGGGTTATGGGCGCGGTGTTGTGTATGGCGCAGGTGTGGTTCACGGGGCCGATTGGGAAGCTTTGTGGTGCGGAGTATGGAGGGGATGTAGGGTTTGAGCTGGCTTTTGCGTTTTCGTCAATTTCGTATTGTGGGTTGAGGTGCTTGGAGATTAAGAGGTTTGGTAGATAGGTGAGATGGCAGATCTGGGGCTGGATATGTCTGGCTGGGTTGGGTGTATAGTATATGACATGACATGACGTGCTCGGGGATATGGTGGCGGGTGCTTTGTTTATGGGAACCATCATGGCGACGGGCTTATTCTAAAAGATATCAGGTCAAGGGTTGGCGGGCGGCTAGATTTATGAAAGCATGTATTCATACATATAAAAAGAAAGCAAAGCAAGCGATAGAAAGCGAGTGTTAAATGTTTATGGGACTGACCTTTACTGGTCCTAACCGCCAAATTTGGGTATCTATCCTTGTGTGCGTAGAAATTATGCGAGCAATGTCTATTATGCACTGCAGTCTCGTGAATCCTATATCATCGCTCCGGTTTAAATGACCTTCCTGGTTCAACCACGTCGTATCACAGGTAACTACCCTTCTGAAATCGACTGCCAAAATCTGCCGCCTTATTCAACAATTCCTTCTTCTTTGCATGCCCCAATCGTCCCCCCAATGCCATATCCTTTTCTCTATCAAACCCCCTCTTACTTGGGTCATCCTCTTCCTCCTTCTTTCCCTTTCCTCCTACTACGCTCCCTTCCGCATGTGCTTCATATAGAGATTTCCCTCTATTCTTAGCATTATACTCCCTAACTCTCCTATCTGTCTCTTCAGCCGCCCTACTCTCAGCTTTTGTACGCGCAGATCCATTGCTAGTAGAAGCAGTTGATTCTTGACGTCCCAAGACCGCATCCTCGAGCCGTTGACGCTTTTCTTCAGGAGTTTCGGTCCAGATAGCAGATACGCCGGTCTTCTCCGCCGGTGCTTTGGAACCCTTGCCTCCCGCAAACTTGCGCGCTTTCAGTTTGGTAGGATCAATTTTGGTGGTCCAGTCGGAGGAAGTGGGAGGGGCAAGCATCCAGTCTGGACGTTGGGGTTTTGCGGGCTCGTTTGATTTAGCGGCCGCGGCCTGCGCTTCTCGCGCCTGCTGAGATTCGAGAGCAATGGCCGCAGCGCTACCTGCTGTAGGAGGGAGGGAAGGGCCATAGTCTGAGTCGCTGTCAGAATCTGAATTTGCTGGATATGAAGGACTCTCTGAGAGAGAAGCGGGTGGAGGGGCGGGCCCTAAAACACGTTTTGGTGGTGGGGAAGGCTTTCGTTGATTAGGGATTGGTGGGCCATAAGATTCGTCATCGTCTGAACTTGCGATTTCGAGTTCATCTGGGTTTTTGGAAGGTAGGGAAGGACCTGTGATGCGTGGAGAGGTAGGTTTTGGTGCTGCAGAAGGTCCTATGACTCTTCGTGGTGGAGATTGAGATTTCCTCAAGTTGGACGTCTGAATTGGTGGGCCGTAGTCATCATCGTCACTGCTTTCTACATTGACTTCATCTGGATTTGTCGAAGGTGGCAGAGAGGGACCAAGAACTCGTGGTGGAGCTGCAGCTTGTATTTTGCGCGGTGGTGAATTAGGTAGCTCGGAATCGTCAATCGAGCGCTTTCGCTTTTGAAGATGAGGAGGTAACTCGGGGCCTACGGAAGGCATGATGGTGTTCAGTATTTCTTGAATTATGAAATGTCGAGTATGATTAAAAGTGTATGTTGTGGAAAGAGGATGTGAGGATGGTCAACTTCAATATTTATGTAACCACGATCCAATTGGATAATTATTTCCGTGCCGTGCCACACAGTCTGAGAAGCTTGCGTGCCTGAACGATTATCTTCCCGAATCAATCAGGACTTAATTCATCACTTGCAGTTGGTTCGGCTTGTCCTGTGAATGCTTGACCTTGTATTAGAGATTAAACGTCGCGAGTACAGTAAAATAATTGTCGCCGGTTGTAAGCGACTTGTCCTATCACAAGCTTGAAGCCATTACATAGGTAGTCTCAAACACCTTAGAGCTTACTAGTCCTCTCAACACAATTACGATAACGTTTCGCAAAGGATCAAATTACGACGCTTCAAGAATTATTCTTCACTAAATGTTGGTCTGAGAAGCCAGGTCTGCGAGAGGTCCACGGACTGCGGCGCAAACAACTTAAGCTGTAGAATGATGCTCCAGAGCAGGTAGTCTCGATGACCCCTCCTTCAGAAAACAGTAGTGGTGCGGAGAAAGATACGGTTGATGGGCAAGATGTCCTCGAAAATGGATTCGCGGATACATCACAGGACGTCGACGCAGAAGATGTGGAGCATTTGGTTGGAGGTCGAATAGCTGAGCTGCTGCAAGAAGAGAGAGATGAGGGCATCTTGACACCGCAGAAGTTAGGGAATGGTACAAAGTACAAGCAGCCTCAAGATATTGAGAACGCATCCGAGGATGGATCTGTGGGAGCACCTCCTCGGAGGATCAGTAGTCCTATAGAATCAGTCCTATCTATTCCAGATGATTCTCCCTCTGCCCAGGTAGGATAAGTCATGAAGGCAATAGAAGATTGCTAATATTTGGTAGGGCTCCATCCTGTCTTCTCCTGCTGAAAGTGGTATATTACCATCAGTCGCATCAAGGCCGGGCCTCGATAGTCCCACTCCATCATTTCGACCATTCGACCGCCGGTTCTCTTCGCGTCTTTCCATATCGTCCTTAAATGTTCCTCGCTCCAGTTCGCCTGGTTTCATGAGACCACATTCGCGGCAGGTTTCAATTAATAGCCAGATGCTACAAGATGCAGGAGATACAGATACGCCGTCTCCACCTTGGGAGGTTGTGCGGTGGACAAAATTGAAGAAACTTAGCGGACAAGCATTTTCTGAAGTTGGCAAGCGTAATTTTGGCACAACAACATGTATAGCAGTTTCTGCATCTATAGTGCTAGGCACATCGAAAGGAGTAATCTTAATTTTTGACTACCATCAAAATCTCAAATCTATAATTGGACCGGGTACTAAGGGTAAGCATTCAAGATTCAATATTTGTGTTCTAGCTCTATAACTGACCACCCTAGCTGTTGAATCTGGCGCCGTAACTTCTATTGCCATATCTGCTGATCACCTTGTGGTTGCTGGTGGTCATGCCAATGGTAGCATTTTCACGTGGGAAACTGCAAGACCAGCCCGCCCATTTCTCCATATTCCATCACTCGAACCATTCCAATTAGCAAACCGCAGTGCCGATGGCCATGCTCCTAACATTGCGATTCGACATCTAGGATTCTTGGGCACTAGACATACGGCACTTGTGTCAGCAGATGATCGCGGAATGGCCTTTTCGCATCTTGCAACAAGAGGTATGGGTGCTGTTGGACGGACAGTCCGAACCACTAGGATACTTGGTCGATATCCTAACGATATCGGCACTTCTGGGAAGCCTCGGAAACCAAGCACAGTCTTGGCTTTCTCACCTCTCCCACTTGGAAATGTAGAAAAAGGAACTGATACCCTAGGTTTGACTGCTATGTTGACTCCTTATCTACTCGTAATTGTATCCACAACTCCAATCGCTCAAACTCAGCACAAAGCAGCTCGACCAAAAGAGGTTGCTGCCCACAGCGCTATGAGTGGCTGCCTCGCATGGTTTCCTGCAGTAAAACTGAAGGTTCCAGATCCTGAGGATGGTAGCCAGAGTTCTAAAGTCAAGCTGGTATATTGTTGGTCCAATATTTTGACTGTGCTGGATGTGGAAGAAACACCATCTGACAACAAAGATAAACCACCAACTCTTTCCTTCAAACCTCGTAGTCGCTGGAGGGCGGAAGAAGCTATTGTTGCCGTGCAGTGGCTCAGTCGGTCCGTTCTCACAGTATTAACGATTACACAACGCCTGATAATTTTGGAAGATGTAAGTATGCGAATGACTGAAGCATTCGACTTAGTGCACAAACATATCTTCCACCAGGATTTGTTTTCCGAACAACTGCATACCTTAGTGGAGCAATTGGACGAAGAAGATCCATCTATGCATGGTGTTGTTGCAGATGCATTTTACATGAGCTTTAAAGCTTACAAGAGTCGAATGTTTCTCCTTGGCTTCAATGATGTATCAATAGGAACACTGTCAAATTGGGCAGACCGACTTATCGCATTGATGGAAGATGGTGATTACATTGGTGCCATTCAATTGGCGACATCTTATTATACTGGCAATGCAGATAAGTTGACCATTGGGCTACCGGAGGATACTACATTACGACATTCGATGGTACAAGACAAATTGGTCGAGATCATGACTGCTTCTCTCAAATTTGCTTTCGGTCAGCGACAGAGATATCCGGCTGCTACAGATGACCATCTCAAGCAATTGGCTGAAGCTTGCTTCGAAGCATCTCTAAGCATCAACGATATTGATTTCCTCTTCGATGAGGCTTTTGAATGGTACGAGGATGGAGGCTCCGAGGGTATCTTTCTCAAGGTTCTAGAACAGTACATATTGGAACAACGCATTACCTCAATACCGCCTACTGTGGTTAAATCCATGGTTTCCTACTTCGTTAGCAAAGGGTTTGAAAGTCGCCTAGAAGAGATGATTTGCCAAATGGAGACCGCCACATTAGATATCGACGAGGTCACTACCCTCTGCAAACAACACAATCTTTACGATGCCCTTATATACGTTTGGAACCAAGCACTGCACGATTACATAACCCCTCTCATTGATCTTCTCACATTATTGGTGCCCCTAGTTCAAAATGGCGAATCTTTCCATGATGGAAAAGTGATGGAAGATCCCATTTTTGGTGTCAATGCATTGAAGATGTTTCCATACATGTCATATACGTTTACAGGCCGAATTTATCCTACGGGGGGTCAACTTGAGGATCAAGAAGCTATGAACGCTAAAGCTGAGCTCTACTGGTTTCTCTTCTCTGGAAAAACAATTTCTTGGCCAAGAGGAAACACTAAGCCATTCTTAACAAAACCGAATGAAGGAATCGAGCCTTCTTTCCCTTACTTGAGAATGATTCTCAAATTTGACGCACCAAGCTTCCTCAGTGCTTTGAACGAGGCATTTGAGGACTCTTTTTTGAATGATACGCCAGATCGTGCTGTCAATGGTGGCTCAAATCGTGATATGTCAGAGGAGCATGTATTTGGGCTTTCCGTCAACAGACAATATATCGTCACGATACTCCTAGAGGTGATGAACGCCAACGAATTTGCATCAGAAGATACTATCTATTTGGATATGTTCATCGCTCGGAATTTACCGAAGTTTCCTCAGTATTTATTGCTCTCTGGGACATCTCTGCACAAAGTCTTGACAGGTTTATGTAATTATCCTGGTGAGGACCTTGCAGATGATGCTCAACTCAGTGCAGAATACCTACTTTCAGTATACCAACCAACTGATCTAGCCTCATTAATGCCTTTATTTCAAAAGGCAGGTTTTTATCGAGTTCTGAAAAGCATATATAAATCAGACAAACAATATAGCCAACTCGTTCAGGCATACTTTGATGATCCTGAGGATCGAGAAAAAATATTTGATTGTATAGCTGACTGCCTGAGACCTCGTTCTCGATTAACCAAGCGACAGGTTCGAGAGGTACATGAAATTATTGAGAAGCATGCAAGTGATCTGGTCGGGCTCAATGCTAAAAAGGCTGCCTTGACGATCCAGAACCATGCTCCTACTCTCCACGAAAAGATGTTGGCCTCCCTTCCCGAGCTTTCAGAGGTACAATACGTCTATCTGCATAGTATTATGGAAACAACAACTGGACAAGAAGAGAGCCCCAAATGTTCACCCCCTAGTGAATTCACCGAGCAATATGTTCAGCTTATGTGCAAATATGACGCTCAACATGTGGTGGATTACGTTGAATTGGTGCAATCATCTGATCTCCGACTCGAGAAAGTCTTACCTTATATGGAAGAGAATGGCGTTGTCGATGCTGCTGTGGTTTTGATGGCTCGCGAGGGTCAAATTAGAGCTGGTATGGATCGACTAATAGAACATCTAAGGATATTAGAGGCTACTCTGACAGGTATTCTATCCGGATCGGCTGGCGCTAACGGATCCATGAATGCAAGCGAAGCCGTAGAAAATGCTCTCACTGCGCTTCAAAAGTATATCAATGTGGGAATTTGGTTATGTCAAAGCCAAACGTCGACGCAATCAAATCATGTAAACGGAACCCCTAATAAAAGAAAGTCTTCCGGAAAATCTGAACTTCTTCCCGAAGAGGTGCTTTGGTTAGATCTTGTAGATATTGCAGTACAAATTACCCGCACACTGTCTCCAGGCCTGGAGGATGCAAAAGCATCAACGACAGATGAAGCGGATCGTGAGAGGCTCGACACTCAACTCCGTACTCTTGTCCAGCGAACTTTCACAGCTCTTCTAACCTCAACATCAACGCCAACATCCTTCGGCGAAAACTTATCTTTCTTGCGTATCTTACGCGCATTCTTGACAAAGGCATCAATTTCGTCTCCAAACCTTAGTGATCTACGCGCCGTGCTTGCTTCAGTATTTTCAGCGTATGCTTATGAGGAGAGCATTCTGAGCTTAGCGAATCGATTATTCGACAAAGATCTCTTCGTCAATGTGCAATCGGTTACCAATCTTCGTCAAAGAGGATGGAGGCCACGAGGCTCCACTTGTGAGGGCTGTGGTCGAAGGGCATGGGGGCCTGGTGTTTCGGGTGATGCATTTTCTCAGTGGGAAGAACGGCAAGAGTTGGAAGAACAGGAGCGACAGAACAGGCGAATACTTTTGAGCGGAGGCGCTCCTGAACGAGGAAAGGGGATAGCTCCAGCTAAAAGTGATGGTTTTCCAAAGTTTGATGAGGATAGTAGTGGAAATAGGAATGGCAAAGGTAAAGGAAAGAACATGGATGAAGAACCAGCGACAGGGCCTGGAGATGGATTAAATGGTCAACAGGGTGGCAATGATTATAATGATGACAAGGGTCAACAGGAGTTAGGACCACTAGTGGTGTTCGCTTGTAGACATATTTATCATCGGGCTTGTTTGGAGGCAATACAAACTGATGATAATGCGTCAAGGCATGGAATTCATGATGGAAGGGAATTCAGGTGTCCTATAGATGGGTAGTAATAGGAATATATTAATGGTATTTGTTGTGTAATATCTTAAATGATTCGCAAATCCTTGCCAAATCTTGGGTTTGCCCGTGAAATCCACAATTTCATCACAATAGAGCCCTTCCATCCAAACGCCGTATCATAAGTCCGTAGAGCAAAAGAAGTCATGAAGCAAACCGTTGTTGATGCGAGGCTCTTTGACTTCACTCAACTTAAAAATATTCAAGCACTTTGCTTCGTATTCTCCACCGCGGTACGGAAACGTCAAATTTTCCGGACCAGCCACACTTTTATTTCTAGCCACGCTGCAACTAGTACACTGGTACCTGAAGCTAATTTAGATGACTAAGCGTAAGAAACGAATCATGTCCTTGATATTGATAGGAAGGATGATGATCACTGAGGTATTTTTGTATGTAAATTAGCAGGTGAGACCACAAACCGGAAGATCTTGGTCGTATTCCAAGCCACCAAATATGTTTGCTGATGTTAGTATAAGGTTCTGATTCGGACATCGTGCTTTCGACGTATCCTACTTATCTTGTCTCACGTTTCCTACTTGCTCTGAAGTTGTGATTTCAAAGCTACTCGCGAGTCGCAATCAATGTTCACTAAATAAACACCCTAGAACTCAAACGAAGTCTTGGTGTTGGATACGTCTCTGTAACACCGCATGAAACTCGAAAGCCGGGCATTGAAATTACCGTGCAAAAGAGACCCAAGCACCGCCTCGTTGGATTTGGGTACTTCTGGATTACTTCTCTAGAGCAGGAAGTCCTGAGTCTTGGTTTTGATACTTTGTTTAAATTAATTCATACACTCGAAGAATAGCGAACAGACGGGAGATATTATTGAGCGATACCATATCATACATTGTGATTTCAAGGACGAGATAATTGGGATATTGATCGAGAAATGGACGGCGACTTGTCGATGACTATGGAGCGGGCGGCCAACGAGACTACACTTGAGTGTGACAGATTTGGCAATTGTTTTGAGAGTGATGATGTTCCTTTTTGGCTCACTAAGGTATGTTTCCTGGTTGAAAAAGAAAGTTGTGCTATATACTAATGATGTTCAATAGACGGGACAAATAATCAGATGGTCAGTCTTCTGGGGACTGTTCTTCATTTTCATGATATGGATTGTTGGTGGATATTGGCATGCGAAGAGAAGATTAAGAAAGGGCTTGAAACCATTGGCATATCATAGGGTATGGAGCCTTAATCAGACTGTACGAAAGGGCAATGCTAACAATAAGTAGTGGATGTTAAACAGACGACAACGAGCACAATATGACCCAGCCTACCAGACTCCCAACGTATACTACAACCAATTTCCACCGGCAGCGGGACAATATGGCATGCATCCTATGCCACCGCCAATGTACGATCCGAATGCGCCACTGCCACCCACATATCAACCACCTGCTGGAGCGACTAAAGTTGATCCATCACAATGGAGATCAGAACCAACAAGACGTCCAGCCGATGATGGTGGAGAGTCTGCTCCCGATTATGAGGCACCTTCTGGACCTCCTCCAAATCTCCAAACAAACAATACTGGCGCGAGCAATAATCCATTTCGAGGTTAGTCGTAAAGGGATGTTTAATGAATGTTAGTGTTTGGGTATGCTTAATACGGCCGGTGAAGGGATTAGAATTGAAGAGGGATCAGCTTTCATGAGAAATTATTGTGAATAAATGTACTATCCGGAATAGAACAATAGAAGACGCTGAAATTCAAACATATTATTACTCATTACATAGTCTTACACGCCACTAAGTGAAGCATTGGACACTATCCAAGGTCCATAGCATCAGGATCATCTTGTATAGCCTCCACACTCATGTCTTCTACGTCAGCATCCCCTCCAATCATACTATTTGTATAGGCACGATCTTGTACAACTTCACCCACCGTTCCATCAGCCCCTTTCTCCTCCAGCCTTGCCTTTTTGTCCCACTTAGCTCTAGCCTTCTCCCTCGCCTCCAGGAATGCCTTCCGCACCAAATCTTGTTCCTCGGGCACATTGTGATTTCTCGGAATAGCTGTATCGTATAAGATGAGCTGATTATTCATACCGGCTAACTGTCCATCTTTGTTGGCGAGTATATGAGGTGGAATTCGTGTCTCTCGCAGATGTTTGGATATGTCGGGGAGAAATATTAGCCGTCCATCATCGGAGGCGTCACTGTCTGATAGCTCGTCGTCAAGATTGTAGATGTAGACTTTGTGTTTGGAGTCGTCCAGTTGCATCACATCATCTGCATCTTGCTGTTGTGTCCTTTTTGGTTTTACGGGTTTATGATTGCTGTTAGTCGGTAGATCTGAGCTTAAGGTGGGTTGCTCAACTGGAACGTAGAGTTTCTGGCCATTGCGCTCTAGAATATTGTTAGCTTGTGAACCTCATGCATTTGAATAGAGATAGTATAAACAATGTAGGGTGTTTACCAAGATTAAGCAAGCTCAGCCGTTTGGAGAGTCGTTCATTGTCTTGTGTTTCTGCCTTTCTCTTCCTAATACCTGTCGCTTGATCCATCTTAACGACCCATCCCTCCCCTAATCACAAAGCTTCTTTTCTGTTACTTAATGTGTGCACGATAAAATAAATCTCAGTCTGTATGAACAGAAGAATAGTTGTCAATCGAAAATCTTTCTTTTCTAGGGGAATTTATATTCTTATAGAATTGAGCGAATGAATGCGTTGCGTGGAAGATTGAATCTGAACGTCGCAAGAGTTCCAGGTCCACTGAGTCACTGCTCGAGAATATTCTACGAACCGGAGACGACGCGACTTTCTTTGTTCAACTCGCGCACCACCTCGATAAGTTCTTACAACACAACCTTGTATCGCAAATTTTCCGGGACGTCGAGAATTATGGCGAGCTCTCAAGATACCACTAAATGGACGGCCCCGGTGGTCAGGAAACAATTCTTGGACTTTTTTGAGAAGAATGCTCATTCTGTTGGTAAGTGGCGGGGTAATTCTTCTTGGTGAAGGGGGGTTCTCTGGGGAATTCCAACCACGATTTTTTCCCTGGACGGGACTGTACTTCTTCTGCAGCCATGGCGTCCGTCTGCGGTCGTTCAAAACGTCTATTCAAGCCATTTTTCTAACAAAATGCAGTACCATCATCTTCTGTGGTCCCTCACAATGATCCCACTCTCCTCTTTACGAATGCTGGTATGAACCAGTTCAAGCCGATTTTCCTCGGCACGGTGGGCAAGACCGATGATATGGCACAATTAAAGAGAGCGGTGGATACACAGAAGGTATATGATTGTGTTGCTGCTGTTATCGTAGGGTTGCGCTAACGGAGTTGTAGTGTATTCGTGCTGGAGGAAAACATAACGTAGGGCTATATGACTCCGGGCTGGAAAGTATATGATCTGATGATTTATAGGATCTCGATGATGTTGGAAAAGATAGTTATCATCATGTAAGTTGTCACTTTGATATGCTACATTTGAGCAGCTTTAACATGTGAGTCATAGACCTTCTTCGAGATGTTGGGAAATTGGTCGTTTGGCGATTACTTCAAGGCAGATGCTATTGGAATGGCATGGGAGTTGCTCACAAAGGTCTACGGGTTAGATCCAGACCGCTTATACGTCACATATTTCGAAGGAGATTCAGAGAATAATGTACCAGCAGATACTGAGGCCAAAAACTTATGGTTGAAGGCTGGAGTTAAGGAGGATCACATCTTGACAGGAAACATGAAAGATAATTTCTGGGAAATGGGAGAGACAGGACCATGTGGACCTTGTAGTGAAATCCACTACGACAGAATCGGGGGAGGGCGCAATGCTGCTCACCTTGTTAATCAAGATGACCCTAACGTATTGGAGATCTGGAACATCGTATTTATCCAATTCGATCGCCAAAAGGATAGATCTTTGAAGACTCTACCAGCTAAGCATATTGATACTGGTATGGGTTACGAACGTTTAGTTTCGGTATTGCAAGACAAATCATCGAATTACGACACAGATGTGTTCTCGCCATTATTCGCCAAGATTCAAGAGGTTACAAATGCCAGACCTTATACCGACAAATACGGAAAGGATGATACCGATGGGATCGATACTGCTTATCGTGTTGTTGCTGACCATATTCGCTTACTTACTTTCGCTATTTCAGATGGAGGTGTTCCCAACAACGAGGGACGCGGTTATGTTGTTCGTCGGGTCTTGAGAAGAGGATCTCGTTATGCTCGAAAATACTTCAATGCTGAAATTGGGAGCTTTTTCTCCAAAATTTTGCCAGCTCTTGTTGAACAAATGGGCGAGCAATTTCCCGAAATTGTGAAAAAGCAACAAGATGTGAAGGAAATCTTAGATGAAGAGGAAGAGGCTTTCGCTAGAACATTAGATCGTGGTGAGAAGATGTTCGAGAAATATGCCGCTCAAGCGATCAAGACGAACACCAAGAAGCTTTCTGGTGCAGATGTATGGAGATTATACGACACCTTTGGTTTCCCAGAAGATTTGACCAAGATCATGGCTGAAGAACGTGGTCTTGAGACGGATGAGGCAGAAATCGAGATTGCAAAAGAGAAGGCAAGGGAGGCCAGTAAATCCGTTAAGGAAGCTGCCCACACTTTCGCCAAATTGGACGTTCATCAAATTGCCGAGCTTGACACCATGGGTATTCCTCGACCCAATGATGATGCTAAGTTCTCAAAGGGCGATTCAACTGGCAAGATCCAACTCATTTACGATGGCAAGAACTTCCTCAAGAGCACTGCAGATTTGCCTAATGATAAGCCATTTGGTATTCTATTAGATAAGACAAACTTCTACGCTGAACAAGGTGGGCAAGTTTTCGACACCGGAAAAATCATAATTGATGGTGTTGCGGAATTCAAAGTCCTTGATACTCAAGCATATGGTGGATACATTGTTCACAATGGCTACATGGACTATGGAAACTTCAAGGCTGGTGATGAAGTTATTTGCGAATACGACGAATTAAGGAGACAACCTATCCGCAATAACCATACCGGTACCCATATCCTCAATCATGCGTTGAGGGAGCACTTAGGTGAAGATATCAACCAAAAGGGATCACTTGTTGACCAAGAGAAATTACGATTTGATTTCTCGCATAAAGCTCAAGTCACACTACCTGAACTCAAGAAGGTTGAAGATTCTGCAAACTCTTACATCAAGCAAAATTGCAAAATTTACTCAAAAGACGTTGATCTTGATATCGCAAAGGGCATTGAAGGTGTACGTGCTGTCTTCGGTGAAACATACCCAAACCCCGTCCGAGTGGTCTCTGTTGGTGTCGAAGTTGACGTTCTGCTTGCCGAACCTAAGAATCCAGAATGGCGAAAGGTCAGTGTTGAATTCTGCGGTGGAACTCACGTCGACCAAACCGGCATTATCAAGGACCTCGTTATTGTCGAGGAAAGCGGCATTGCTAAAGGAATCCGAAGAATCATTGCTTATACTGGTGATGCCGCGCATGAGGTACAAAGAATTGCCTTGGAATTCGGCAAACGTATCGCAGCTTTGGATGCTATGCCTCACGGCGTCGAGAAGGAACAAGAGGTCAAATCAACACAGAATGACTTGAACCACCTCACTATTTCCGTACTTGCTAAGGAGGACCTAAAGAAGAAATTCACTAAGGTTCAAAAGGATGTCCTTGATGAGCAAAAGAAGAAGCAAAAGGCCGAATCCAAGACTGCTTTGGATACTGTTACTGCTTATTTTGCCGATTCAAAGAACAAAGACAGCACCGCGTATATCGCACAATTGCCAATCTCTGCAAATTCCAAGGCTATTGCTGATGTCATGAACCATTTCAAGTCCAAGGCAAAGTATAAGACGGTTTATCTTTTTGGAGGAAGTGCTAGTGAGGGTGCTGTTGTGCATGGAGTATATGTTGGTACAGTAAGTGCAAAACGCCTTCTCTACCCCCAAAAAGTCACTAACACTGCATAGGATGCTGCTTCTAAGGGCGTGAGTGCGGAGCAATGGGCCGCAGCAGTCTCGGAGGTTGTAGGAGGCCGATCCGGTGGCAAGGAGCCAACTCGTACTGGTCAAGGTACTAACCCTGATAAAATTGAGGATGCAGTGGCTGTTGCCGAGAAATGGTTTGCCGAGAAGTTGAAGCTTTGAGAATTATACCCCGGCCCAACAGGATTGTCTTAGAGCAGAAGCTACTTTTTTAACATGTAGACGTCAGTCTGGTTTTCAGGAGGAAAGTACTACTTGCGGTTGCTTGTCTCAAGTAAATATTGTATTTTGAGCATCGATCTCGATTAGTTGATCAATGACGAAGTATGGGTGAGCCAATGAGTTTGACTCTAACCCACCAGTTCTTCATTACACTGCTTAGGCTATATAATTTCCGTGATTTCTCTTTCACAATGAGGGGCTATAAGTTGGTTCTCGTGTGCTTTATCATTCAGCTTCGTTGCGTTCTGATTCATAAGAGCGTTTGGTTTACTTTTTTCAATGTTCATATCTAGTATCGAGAATTTCCAAGATATGATCTAAGATATAGATAGGGCAGTCATGTAACTCTCAGCCTCATAATTAAGAAGAGAAGGGGCAACTACCAAGCAGGTGTCCAGATACGCCTTCCATTTTTGAATTCGGAGAATTTCCTCTGAAAAAGCTCCCCCCAATTTTTCACAGCTAGTCCAGTCAATATGAACACTTCTAGTTGTTCGAGACATCCTCACTGCTCATTAATCCATGTACATTTAACTACTTGTTTGCTTATCACTTGGCAGTATTTGCAACTCGCGATAATGGTCGGTCATAATGGTATCTCTTACGACGAACATGACAATACTCAAAACAATTACATATACTTTCCACCAGGCTATATATACTGCCAAATAATCCACCTTCTCAAGATAGCTACTCGAATCCCCAATCACAACAACCTTCACAACCTCGATTTCTAGAATTTCCTCAACAAAGCAACCTCTTGAAGAAAGGCAGGAAAGTCCTGGTCAACGCAATTCTCTTACACGTCAAATGCTGCATCAGCCGCAAGCATTTGTCCAACAACAATTACCGTCTCAATACCTAATGACACAACCATCTTCAAGGCTTCAATCATGTTCATCGCCTCCGATCCAGTCGCCTACACTTTTACCAATACCCCAATGGCGGCTATTGCCTCTATTGAAAGATCCAATTGGTCTTGATTTCGTGGATCCCTTCAATGCTCAATCCTAATCCTCGCTGCAAAGCCATCCACGAATGCCCACACATTTCTCCTCGGGTTTAATGTAAACATTTGAGATTTCGACTTTGTCTCAAGTCGAAATATCTGAATAAGACATTGCGGCAAACGTATTTAGAGCCCAGGCGTCCCCCCAGAATGATGCGTCGGGTCAAGAGACACGCCAGTTGTCCGAATCGCACTTAGGCAGTACCGAAACTATAAAAACTGGCACAAACAGAAATATGGTTTCCACTTTTCGAGATCGTCTTCTTTCACACAACTACTTTTTAATTCGTTGAGACAGAGACCTGGAACAAGTTGTCGCAGAACTCATTCATACAGCTCTTAATGACGTACATGTTGCCATCGGCCAACTGTGGCCCGCACTTTCAAAGTCTGACATTGACCATGCATATTTGATATTGGCCGTTATGCAAAATCAAGACCCTTCGATGGCCGAGAGATCATTTGAGTATCTTCTTGAGAATCGACTCACCCGGCTTCTGCAATACCTTGGCTGCGAAGATCCGATGTCAATATATAACAAAAGAATGTCTAAAATTGCGGATCGCTTTGATATCCAACCTCTAGTGAACCGCATGTGCTCTGCCGGAAAGAAAGTAGCATTTATGTCTAGGGGTAAAGGCAGGAACAGTAATAGGATTCACAAAAGCTATTTTTATTGCCTGGTAGAAACAAAGGAACAGAATCAAGTCTATGCCCCTCTAAAAATTCCGATTTATATATATATCATCTCACAATCTTTCGGTGTGGCAAATCACAGGGAACGTTTGGAAATTGCAGGACACGCTTCCAACAACCCAGACGATCAACTATTGCAAGTGGTGGTGGAAGACCTGTCGTGCAAGGCAAATTACATGGTTTTTATGAGATACAATGCATATCAACATGCATCTCCGACACTGGACGGTATCTTGGTGATAGATATCAACACGGGGGTAGCGAGATTTCCAACCTTATATTCCACAGATGGAACAAGGTACACAGTCAATTCACACACGAACCTGACACGTATTTTGGCGGGCGAGTTTGTAGAAGACGCTTCTTAGAGAAGTCATCGAGAAAGACAAGCGTACGTCAGTATCGCTGGCTTCGAATCTGGAGTGTGGTAGTATAGTCTTAAGGTTGACAATTTTAAGGTCAATAGATTCATAGAAATACCTAGAGTCAACTATCAAATAAATCTCTCCCTGATTTGTGTCAAATACCGAAGTGAAGATGGATTCTCCATCAGTGTGTATGTGATGCGATTGTCATAAAGCGCTATAAACACCCGACAGGTATAATTTTCAAGACACAATCACAATATAACGCCCAAATGACTAGACGTTCAAGATGTGCAGAGTGAGATCTCAATTTGAATTTTTTGAAATACAAGATGAAGTCTACTTCATCGACGCTCAAAGGATGACATAGGAATGTAAATAACGCTTCGAATGGGAAGTACATTTTTGATCTAATTCGTAAGATTCCTTCCCAACCTTATTTTCGAAGATTCGATCTTGGTGTTGAGTTCGCGTGCGAAGATCTAAACGTATATTGGATGTCAAGAAACGCTAGAAACATACATGAAAACCAAATAAACTATTGGTTGGTAGATCCTTTCCAAGACTGTCCTCTTGGTATCCCTCTAACCATACATACATTAGAGATCCATTCTCCTTTTCTTTTCCCTGGAACAACTCATCTTATCCCTTGAGCTACTCGAATTCGTCCTCGTCCTACATCTTCCCCTCTCCACATCCTCATCTCCTATAATGCACTGCTCACAACGGCTGTCGCTATAACTTCCAAGCCCAGGACCGGATTCTTCATCGCCCTGTCTTTTTTGCATTCTCCCGCCTCCACAGTGGCATTTTCTACCTTTGCTTATGATGTCCGATCTTTCCGAACCCGTTGAGTCAGCACGATGCCGAGATTCGCGACGCCAATCTGATGGTGCAGATGTGGGTGTGAAGTTTCGTGCTTGGTGTAGTGATGACGAGGAGGATGTTTCATTTCCATTCATGATAAGATGGTTTAGAGAAAAGGGGTTGAAGTTTGGACTTGACGATTCAGAGTTTGAGAGAGACATTGCGGTGGGTGAGTTGAAAGGGGTGTCTGGGACGTTATCTGGAGAGTGTGATACGTCTAGACGGGTATAATCGCGGTGTTGTTTATTTGTAGGATCGAGATAGGGGTTGTGCTTTCGAGGGAAATTCATGATTTTGATGATGTTTGAGAGAGTGCTTTTGGAGAGATTAAGTAATGCAGGAAAAGAAAGATCCAAAGAATTGTTTCGAGTTTCGAGGAGCAGGAGTTGGTATTAGATATATTATTTGATTTCTTGTTTTGCTCTTATAGTAGAACCGTTTGACTGTGTGCATGAGATGGGATGGAAACTATGAGCAAGTGGTGCGACAACATTGAGAAGAAACGGGGATCTAGACATGGCATTGATCTTCTTGCTTATTGCTGATCGAATTTGGTGTTTCGATATGATTGGGATTTCAAAGATCAGGGCATCATTCACAGGGATATCATTGTCTGGGGTGCTGGGGTGAGCATAATGTATAGGGCTGTGTAAGCTCGGCTTTGATTCTTGTCTCCACGTTGTATCCACAATTAACACGCGTAAATGGACCATGTGGGGAGATTGAGAAGATTTATAGAGATCGCATGGAAGATCGAGGGGAAGTGAATGAGTTGGAATATATGGACTGTTGAATTCTAGAAGGGCTGAAATTGGGTATTGTCATTGAAAGTTACTCCTTTGAATTAGGTATGATAGCAGAGAATACGAGGTTAAGAATAAACAACTTTCCTCGTCCCTCTTCCCTCTTTCCTCTGTCAAGAAACTCTGTTGACCGGCTTTCTCGGAAAAGACACGAGAATTGAGGTTTATCTACGAGGTATGTATTTCATAAAATGTCGATACTTTTTCAAGTAAAACAAAAGTAATTAGTATCAGATCAGAGTCCATCTTACTATATGCAGACAGCACGTGCTATTAAAAGAGTACGGCTGAGATGCCCCTTTTCCCTCTCGGTACTTGTAGTTTCAGCCAAAATAGACAAGATTCCGCTACCTTCAATAAACATCACTAGCACGAGTTTAAAGTGAGCAATTAGTAACGCCCTTGTGTTATTTTTCTCTCTTTCCCTGGTCGCGCTCCATTTGTTTGAACCCTCGCGCATGTTAAAAAAAAAGAGATCGACTTACCAGCCCCGCGCCCATGTACCTCTGGCCATCTCTCATTCAACAAACAAAAAGGCGACAAAAAGATTAATGAACAGAGGGGGATTCGAACCCCCGCGGGCTAAGCCCATGAGAATGCTAATTGATTGGATCAATTAAGCTGTTGAGCTTGAGTCACACGCCATAACCACTCGGCCATCTGTCCCGTTTTCATATGGGTGTGGGGTGCATTTAAGTATATTACCTGTTCAAGACGGAAGAATCTACATGAACCATCTTTCCAAGCCATAGAACTCCAACCGCAGACACAATGATATGCCGCAGATAGCGTATGGAATCGTGCTCGAAATTCTTTCCCTTCCATGGCAGCCAAGCACCTATAAACTACGGAATCTAGAAGCAGATGAATGTACGACATATACATTATTGTTGGACCATCGTCCGACCACAGCTTGCCAGCCCGTGAGCTCTGTGTCAGTATGGATTGTCGTCTATTCTAGACTGGCTGTCCTGAAGAGAACGGCATGTATACCGGTAGATTATCATCCAATAGACATTAGAAATCATGCATTATTAAGTTCAAGTAAGGGGTTCCGACAATTGTCCCTAATTGTTAAAAGTTAAAAGTCAAAATTACCCGTAGATAAACCTTCAACGTTGGTCAGCAATGTTTTGTCAGACTGCACACACATCTCCAAACCACTTCAGAAAAGATGATATGAAGTAATAAGTATGAGATGGCACTCGTGATAGATAGCAGCAGTAATCGTAACAAATAATCCAATCTGATATTCACCTGTTAAGCTTACACAGTGACTCCTAATATTGGGCCAAGGGAATGGGTTGGAGTCAAGAAGATGCCCAGATCCAATTGATATTCATTCAGTAATGATTTTTGCAAAATAAACGGTCAAGCCTGACAGCAGCAAAGCGAACACCCCCAGATACTGACATCTTCAGAGTCGGCCGCACAGTCTTCGTACATCAACATATCTTCGATTGTTAATATTTCCATATAATTTTATCCGCCCTTTCAACCTCTTCGGACAACACAGTTACCAATAAATCCTGTAGCCTGGATCTGCCGGATGAAAGTACTCTAGTGATCGCCAGCAGAAGCGTCATGTTCGCAGACTATCAAAACCAGCAGGCAATAGCTATCCCGCCAAATTCAACCTACCCCTCAGCGCCATCGATTCCCCCTACTGTCCCACCTAGCAACCCCGATGATGTTCGGAGGCCATCAACATCGGCTCCTACTGCAGTTCCTACTGGACTGAATGCGCGATCATGTGTTACATGCCGCAGACGAAAGGTTAAATGCGACAAAAAGGTGCCTTGCTCGAATTGTACCAAGGCGCAATCACCATGCGTATTTCCAGCACCGGGTAGAGCGCCTAGGCGTCCCAGGGCCGGGGGGAAGCCTATTAGTGATCGGGAAGCGGAACTTCTCAAAAGACTAAGAAGATTGGAAGGGGTAGTGGAAGAACTCAGCGGACAAGTGGAGGCGGAAAATCTGAAGGCTTCCCCATCAAGCGGTCATTCCTCCCCGCACAACAATGTTGAATCGAGTAGCGAGTCTCCTGGCGGATTTACGAAATCTATAACAAATGGGGTGAATGGAACGGACGAAGAAAAGGGCACAAAAAGACAATGGGCCACGAGATCTTTCAACATGGGACTTGCAGCACCGAAATCTTTGTGTACGATGGAAGCAGGAATAGGACGTCTGGTATTGGATTCCGGAAAGAGTCAATATGTATCAAATCCGTTCTGGGCAGAATTGTCGCAAGAGATAGCAGAGCTTCGGGCCATGTTCGATGAGGATGAAGAGGATACTGATGGAGATTCTCCGATTCCACCTCCATCTTCCGCCACTCAACCAGATCATCAGAGTTTTGTGATGGGTTATAGCTCTGCCGACGTCAATATGAAGGCTTTACATCCTTTACCTTCCCAAATACCTTTTTATTGGTCAACATTTCTGGAGAACGTGATGCCACTGGTTAAGCTTCTCCATGTGCCTACGACAGCGAAGCTTATTAAAGAGGTTCAACATAATCTAGACACTATAAGCAAGAGCACAGAAGCCTTGATGTTCTCTATATATTTCGCAACTATCACTTCTATGTCAGATGAAGAGGTTTGTATTTCTAATCCGATTCTATATGCATTACGTCTACACAAGCTATGACTAACATTTATAAGGTTGCTACCAACTTTGGAGTTGAAAAAGATGCCTTACTAAGAAAGTACCGATTTGGTACCGAGCAAGCTCTTGCCAGGGCAGGCTTCCTCAACACAAACGAAATTATGACTGTTCAAGCATTCGTCCTATTCTTGACTTGCGTTCGTAGACATGACGATACTCGATTTGTATGGTCTCTAACTGGGCTTGTTATGAGAATTGGCCAGTCGCTTGGTGAGTTCATCTGTAGGTGATTCTCAGACTAAATATCTAACAAGCTCAGGATTGCATCGTGACTGCGAGAAGTTTGGGCTATCCCCCTACAATACGGAAATGAGGAGACGGCTTTGGTGGCAAATCTGTGTTCTGGACGTGAGGGCGTCTGAGGACCATGGATCTGACCCTTCAATATTTGATCATACATTTGATACCAAATTCCCACTTTCGATAAACGATGAAGATCTACATCCAGACGCAAAGGAACCACCACAACCCCGAGAAGGAGTTTCAGATATGACATTTGTTCTTGTAAGGTTCGAGATATGTGCTCTATCAAAACGCCTTCAATACAATGCACCAGGTCGTGACCCTTTTTCCACGGGGAATCCAACAAAACTTACGCTTGAAGAGAAGGAAGAATTGATCAAAGAGACTGAGATTCGAATGGAAGAAAAATATCTCAAATACTGTGAGAATGCAGGCCCTCTCTGTGTAAGCAAAATCTTTCATTCGTGCTTTATCTTGTTTATTCAAATCTACAAAGAAAATGCAATATCATATACCTCGCGTATACCCGTATATTCTCATTGCACTGCTTATTTACTGATATTTGAAACGGTAGTGGGTAGCGGGGACAGTGGCACGTCTCATATTCGCAAAGATGTCGTTGATAATTTACCACCCATTAATCCGACCGGGTAGGCCTCAATGTTTATCTCCACATACCAAGGACCGTCTTCTCAAGTCATCTATCGAAACCATCGAGTATTCAAGAATTTTGGAGACGGAGGCATCTACAAAAAAATGGGGCTGGCTATTTCGCACTTATGTATGTATATATTGAGTTTCGTGGTATTTAACACTGCTGACCAACCTGACTACAGGTACAATGGCACGCCATTGCTTTTCTTCTTGGCGAACTCTCTGTCCGCAAGAATTCTCCACTCGTGGAGCGAGCTTGGCAAGCTATTGACACCGCATTTGATGATTGGAGTGATGCTGTGGGCAGCAGCAAACGCGGTATGTTTTGGCAGCCCATGCGAAAACTCATGGCAAGAGCTCGGAGAAAGCGAGAAGAAAATATGCACTCGATGGAAGAAGAAGGAGACGATGAAGAACATTGGGAAGGAGCCCCTCCCAATTGTCCTACCGCCATACGCAGAGCTCAAAGATTAATGAACGATGCTACAAATGCACCGACATTGGAAGCAGAACAAACCTCAATCTACAGGGAGCAACAACAGAACCTCAATAATGATTTTGGCATGGAGGTGCCTTCGCAGGTAGTGGGGATGGGTATGCTAGCGCCTGAGCAGATACAACATCAACTCCAAATGCAGCAACAGCAACAACAATTACAAGGTCAGACTCAAATACCTTTGTTGATGGATGACAATGCCTTATTAGATCTTGACATGAATGCCCTCGATGGTGATCCTGGTTGGGCTGGCTGGGATGATTTGGCCAGGGATTTCCAAAATCAAACAGGCCAACAAGGACCGGATGCAAATACCTTGGGGGGCGTTGGGAATTGGTGGTAACCCCTTTTTGTCTGCATTATTCGTCACAGGTTATGGTTTTCTGATTATATTTGAAAATGAATGATTACATGAGAGCGATGATTTACATGTAGTTTGGGCTCAGAGGCAATGGCGTTTCATGCATCTGTATGCATTGGGTAATCGATTCATATTCACGCATACATAGGACTGGATCGATTGGGCAACATAGGTTTTGGATATACGGTACTGATGGGGAGTCATTTCATGGTCTTTGAAGAGTTTAAATTTCAAACTCATAAGTATGGGCAATCTACCAAAGTTCGTCTTCATGTAATCTTACATCCACATATCAGGATGATATCTTTAGATAACTTCTTTTAGGGGATCGATTTTTTTTGGATATAGGTTGGAGACGAGGGAATAGTATTTACTGCATTGGATAAATCTCCTCTCCTTGAGAATAGTTTTCAGCGAATTTGAATCAAAATCATGAAAACTCGGTCTTGCTTCTAAATGTTTCTAATAGATTAATCTTGGTCGATATCTCCTCGTTAGGTAAACTTGATCATTTCCTTGCTTTTTTCCCTTGGCCTTGCTGTCGTCAACTTCTTTACATCAAAATAATCTTGAATCTCGGTTTTTGGCTTTCTCAGGAATGACAACTTTATAGTTTCTCTCCAGTATAAGAAAGTCCCCTCTTATTGAACCTGCCAAGACAGCTCTAAGAGAGCGAGAATTCAGTAAAAGTGCCCATCTCTGTAAGTAAATATGAAAATTCCGTCTATAAGTTTGAAATTCGTTAGAAGTCCAACATGGGCAAGCGACCCTCTCCATTGATTTGTATAGAAAGATCAGCCTAGAAAACAATTGACGTGTCTCCTAAGTACCTATGGATGTCCTTGTCTTACTTACTGCAAGTTTTTTTCTGCCTGCCAATCCTTGGAGTTGATGGTGTTTCTGAAAGTGGTGGATCTCTGCTGAAAATGTGGTCAAATACTCACTTTTGAGAGGGATTCGTGACGACATGACCTCGAACTTGGTCGGCTCAACAGCATGGAAAAGTTTTGTTAATCGGTACGGCCTGCTTGTGATCTGGCCCGTGAAACCAGTCTTCTGGAAGTTTCTATGCTCTGGCCCTCTATCTCAGGTCAACTTGTCGTATCACAAGGCCATATCCACGGTTGGCCGGAAGAGAAAAAGAACAGAATTTGCGAACCGGGTTCGCTGAAGGTAGGTCTTTTTTGGATACTGAGTTTTGACTGGACGAAGTAGTATCTTTTATACAAATGTTAGATTGCGCGTATTGTGAGTCAATCAACGAGCAGATCAAAGGTGATGTTTTTGCTGTCGTCCGACTTCATCAACACTGACTCAAGAAAGAAAAATGGGAGCAGTATGGCGGGGATGGCGTGGCGATTAATACCAGTAGATAGATATATTATTCATAGATCCGAGTGTGAGAATGAGTACATAAGGCGTGCTCATTCTCTCTCTAGCAGCTCTTTCCCTCAAAGACGTAGAAATGTTTCTAACCTGAGTTAACGAAAGGATATTTACACACACATATACATATACTCTTGATTACCTAGAACTTCAGGAAATTTTATAAGAAAACATCGATATAATTAGACTACAATTTTGAAGGATCAACATGAGTAGTTAAATCAGAGGTGTATTCAACTATCTCGGAGAATATGCAGTATTCTGGGAAATCAGTCTCAGGTAAGAGGGCTCACGAACTCGCTCCCTCTAATATCAATACAGCAAGAATTAGCCAAACACTGGAGCAAGTAGAGGCACAAACTCTGATGAGATTCTCCTACTAAACCTGAAAAATCATCAAAATAGTCAATGAATAAATGAGATAATGATCATGTTCTGACTTATATCAATGGATTAAGGCATTTGAACCTGAAAAGATACCAGATTTTGAACTCTCGGATTTTCATTAGGAGGAAGCAGAGAATTGAGAAGCTAAGAGAGAGAGATACGTAGAGATAAATTCCGATTCCAGCCATCACGTTATGAAAATCCCAGGTAAAAGAAAACAAATGTAGTATTGTCCCTTTACAATACGATTTCACTTGTGTTTCTCTTCTTTTCATGAGGATAAAACATCAATATTAAAAAACCACATCGTAAACATTGAATTAGCCCCTCACCTCCTGCTAAGTAGCTAGTGTTCTCGCTTAAATCTCTGCAAGTTTCCTTTGATCAACAAACGTGGAGTACATAAACTAGAACTAGCCCACGTACATCAACAAATCTAGCAGATAATCCGGCATGGTGTAGTGGCTAGCATTTCCGCCTCTCATTGATAGCCATTGAGCTTCAAAATAGGTCGCGGGAGACCGGGGTTCAATTCCCCGTACCGGAATTAGATCAACTTTTGTTTTACTATTCCTTTTGCCAAATATTTTGCTCGGACCGCTGATGAGGGACCAAAACTTCGCCGAGACGACGATTCATTGTAGCACACCCGATGATTGCTCCGCCGGCCATGACTTGTCCGGGACACAAACAGTAGATCCCGTCCGTTAGACCGGGATCAATCCATTAAAGTTTTTATTTTTGCTAATCCACCAGGAACCAGTTTAACACGCGGGATAGAAAACTCAGTAGCTAGCTACTAGGTCCAAAGTCAGTATCAGCTTTGACTGAACGAGTCAAATAGGAGGCAATGAAGTCCTTCTTTTGATAATCTCATCTCAGGAGTTCCTTATGCAATAATAATATCAAATATTGCTGTGGCAAAAACATTGATCCAAGTGCCAGGGATATCCAATATACACAAAGTCTCAGGCGAAGATTTGACTGGTCGGATAGATGCATCCTACTTAGCATTGTGAAACCACCACATCGATTCCCTGGCAACAACAATGATTCGAGATCTCGCAGACTTGTCTGCGTGGACCGGGAGTTCTTCGGGAAGTGACCGTAACGCTCTTTTCAATTTTTGAGAAAGAAAAATTGGTGTGCTGCATCCTATTAGCGGATCTATGAACACCTGCCGTGTGGCGTGATATGTACGCCGAGTATTGCATGCATCCTCGTTCTGTGCCGTATGTATGATGAGTGAGTGTTATCGGGGAGTTGGAGTCCACAAAGCATATTGAAATCTGATGGATATTTATGGCGCCGAAGTTTTCGTCGCTGGCATCAGTCGTTGTGATTCAAAATTCTCATAGGCACAAAATCATAACTTGCAATCCGTAAAATCGTAGTTAGCTGTATGTCGTGCAGTATCATTAGTCAGTTGCATAGAAATTTCTATAAAATTGAGGTCATCAACATAGCCATTCGTTTAAATCGTGACCACTTTTAACCTTTTGTGGATAACTATTCAAAAACTCAAAAAGCTTGTTCGTGAGCGTGTCATCAGAAAAGTTGTATCTTTGAACGATGGCTGGATGGCTTCCCCCCACTTAAAAATTTCATTTGCCGAAAAGCATGCATGCAAACCGTCTTGCATCCTTGGCTCCCTTCGTCTTCAAAGCTCAAACATATGATTCAAAGTCGAAATCTTGAAGACTTTGAGGTGAAAATGAAGATAATACTACAACAACTGTCTTCTTGGTCACTCCCTGGATACTATTCGCTGTTACGGCCAACTTGGTAGAGTCGAACGTTGAGCTGTCTTACTTCTTTCAGTGCGGCATTGCTACATGCCGACCGCTGACAGCCCCAAACAGACTCAATAACCTGAGTCATTCCATACGTTTATCCGCATCTGCTGTCATACGCATTTGGTTGGTGCACCTGGTGATCATTGGCTAGCAGAAAAATTAAGCTCTAAATCATACTCCGGCATTTGCTATGCTATGCTATTCATGCAATGAAATAAAAGAATGATCGAGGCAGTGGTCATCAACATGCCATAAAAAGCTCGGGACATTCGGGAGTGGATACTCGATCAAAAATTCTCAGGCATATAAAGGCAAGGGCCAGCCATGCTGAACCGTCTTGTTTTGCTTTTTGTGCTAGACGCAATAAATTTTCCCGATTCCAACATTGGATTATGCTTTTGGCTTTCCCAAAAACCAATACTGTATCCCGCAACATAATCCCAACGCGCCTGAATATCCGCACGATCACGATCACGTGGCTTCGATATTGCCCAATCATGTCTTCGACACAATCTTCACGAGAAGGAAGCTTCGAAAGAGAAGTCCATAGCACACCTTCGACTCCTGGAAGAGACAGTCAAAGCTCTTCACCACTCGCCCACAATTCTAGTGGACTTCCGGATATTTTAAGGTCACGGGTTTTGGCCAGTCCAAAAGAGTCCGATGCAGAATGCTGGGAAAGAATGTTGGCATTGCAGAAGGAGTACCATTGTTATCAATCTGCAAGGTTGGAAGCTGCTGTAGAGGCTTTGGAAAACGGTTGGCTACTTGAGGAAGTCCCTAGACGTTAGTACAATCTTCAACTATAATGAACCTTCAATATACATGCTCACACAAGCACAGCTTCTCGACTTTGCTTAGATCTTATCAACGATGGTTTGAAGGCTCAGATTCAAACATTTGACACCTTTCAAGGAGACTTGGCACAGTAAGAGTAGGCTCTGGTTGCATCGCAGTGTCTATGTCTGTTGAACGGTAACGAGATCATAATGTAATGGGTGGAGTGAAACACTGGAGCACGGGTTACATTCATTGGCGAAAGCCAGCGAATATTGGTATTCTAGCATTGGCGTCATGGAATGGGTTAATTTGGACACACGATAATGTTGGAAGGAAATCGATACCCACGGTCTGTATTTTCGCGTTCTTGAAGGCTCCTTCATAAATCTGGAGAAGAATGACGCCAGATTGGTAGGGCGTTAGGTTGGGATATATTTTGATATATAGTATATAATTGCCAAACATAGAAGGGAAATATACGAGAATCATCCAAGATTGAGCCATGACTCTCATGCACTTGAGTTGAATATAGCCGGTTGATGAACTGGCTAGATGAAATGGGAAGGCGTGCTGTACAATGTCACGTGTCGTCTGTGTTAGGCAAGAGTGAGTGAAGCCCAGTGTTGATTTTCCAAACGAGCTGCAAAAGTGCCTTCAACTTTTTGTGTCAAGACATTTCCTCACCTATATACAATGGTCTTCTGTAGATGGATTGGAAATGATGCAGCAATAGAATGTCAAAAATCGAATGACATTCCATGCTTTTCCTTCTCCGATCTTATCCAGATTGCGAGTGTGGTGCACACAATATCGTACGTAACGAAGGGTTGCAGACTATCATTCGGTCGTTATGGGAAATTAATCTCAGGTCCTCGCTATGGTTCAGCTTCTCTAAATTACAATTTACCTACGGCTGATCACATATCCTATATCAACCTCCCGTGGTACACATCCGACCGTTCTTTCACTGCCGTGGAACTGCAACCCGGTCTGGTTCCGAGTGGAGACTGTGTTTTCGGGTCAGTCACCTTTCTGTTTTAGTACCTGACTGACAGTACTCTAGTATCGACAAGTTGAGCCGCTTTAGAACGCTGGTCTCAATTGATGTGGCTTTGATTACCATGATGATGCCGGTTTCTCCTTGACTGATTATTCCATACCTACCAGGAAGCTCAAGCAACGTATCCTTCGTGGGGTGGCACACAGATACCCGGAGATAGGGCCTCGGTTCGGTACGTGGAACAGTACCACAAATGGACACTCTAGCCTATCTTGATCAGTCTTTGTGCCAACAGAGAATGTATTGTAAAGAGGAGCTTGATACTCCACGCTTTGGAATCAGAATCTGCCTATCCCTCTATCTATGGCAGCAACGATTTTGAAGAAAAGGATCTACAACTCAGCCTTGCAAGATGACTCGTTGCTGCGAGCTCCCTGCGAAATCCATGATCGACCATCCACGTGTTCTGTGACCCCCACGTATCCAAGTACGTTTACTCTGTAGGTACTGTCAAAGCTTATCGTGACCTCGGGACCATTTACACAAATTTGAAGCAGAAGTCTTTCAAAGTTGTTTGAATGGATCAAACACGAGACACCCACCCGAAAGCACACCAAACCAGAGATCCTTCCAGACTTCCTCGAAAGATCTTTCAACAGTTTGAATAGGAAACGGTACACGAAGGCTCATTTTGCGAAATAAAACGGAGGGTTGTTTGGATACTGCCAATCATATACTCCGCATGCAATGAGACATCCTCCAGCATGGCATTGATATTGTCCTGTAGATAACCGCAGAAACGCCTCGTGGCAAAATTGATCTCATAACGAGTTCTTCTCATCAGTGAGCCTTTTGCATCTTGTTAATTTTTCAACCCCGCCAACGAGATGGTACAGCTCATTTTCAAGTCATACACAAACATGATCTGTCATATCAACGCAGATATCTGGAAATCGTTCTCACCGTTTACATGATTCATGTTTCGCAACGCTCATCTATTGTATCGCTATATAAAACATTATTTCTGTCTAGACAAGCTGCAAATCCTGGGTCTATTTACGACCTGAGTAACCAAAAACAATTCAACCGATACTGCACAGTGCAGATACAAACCAAGACCTTAGGTCACGTTGGTAATACTATACACAAATAAGGCTTGTCTCACTCAATATTTGCTGTCAAAGAAACTTTGATAAGGAGCCTCGTCACCGCGCTATGCCTTAGCACCCGGACAAGATTGCAAGGATAGCGATAAACCTATTGCTTACTCGTTTCGACAAATTCAATCCCTTGCACTATCAAGCAGTTCATGCAATTCAAGATTGCATCCAATGCACCCAAACCCACTAAATCTTCTCCAGGACTTTCTGTCTCACCCACGCGATCAATCAAAAGTGGAATATACGCTTCTTAACTGGGGTTCCCTCATGTTTTCGCCCCTCACCATCTGATCCTCGTTCCCGCTTTCGCACTGCTGCCAATAGATTACATCCAGCTTGCTATCACTAGCTTGTTATCTGCCAATCGCTACAATTCTACCTTCGTACTTGATCTACAACAGCTTGTTAAAATTTCTGAGAACTCCAGCCATGGAGTACAGAAGAAGTTCCATGGTTATGAATCGAAAGCAACAAGCTAGTACAAACCCTCAGATATACGCTAGCTTCGCTGGTGCTGGTGTCCCCCGTACTTCGAATGGAATCTTAGACGATATGCCTACAATGTGGTGGGATGAGGAAAGAATCCAAAGCACTGTTACACGACAATTTGTGTCATCAAAACTACGTCCAGACGAGCAAGAGCGTCTAGACGAGCCATTGGGTTTTGGCGACGGCTTGACCGATGACACGTATATGGAATGGATTGAAGAGAAAGCCAAAAAAATATTTTTGATCTTGGTGGAATTGGGTGTGCCAGATCAAATATTTGGAGTCGTCGACGATTCCTGGGGCGATGATGATTTACCAATACCCATGGACCAAGTTGGGAGGCTACAATTAACCTACGACAGGAATGAAAAGTTAGAGAAGAAGTTTTTCCAGCGCCAGTTCAACTATCTGCTTAGATACATTGCTAAAGGCGAACATATTTACTACGATGATGTAGAAGTCGTACCGCTAGAGCCAGTAGAGCAAAGGCCCGCTAGATCAGTAACCAGTCTCCTGCCGAACAGTGTTGACAAAGTCCATTTACCTGGTAGGCCGGACACTGTCTTTCTACGCCGACGAGTACTCTTAGGAACTTCGCCAGAACGAATGCTACATGAGGAATTTCTCTCGGGTATTCAAGCAATGAAAGGGGTTGAACATACACATTTCACTTCCTTATGGGCGTCTTATATACACCAGGATAAAGGCTACCTACTCTATACCCCGGCAAACGTCAACTCACTCAAATCCTTTCTCACAATAATACCTCAGTCTTTCAAGATTTTAGCCAAGCAGGATCGCCGTATTCTCATTCTAAACTGGCTTCACTGCCTAGCCAGTGCTTTGTCTTTTCTCCATAAAACTGGCCTTTCACATCGTAACATAAAACCCTCAAATGTGATGCTCGACCTTGACAATCATATATTTCTAGGCGATTCTGGAGTTTTCCCTACACAGCTCTCAACCGGAGAGAAAGGAGGATTTGATAAAGAGACCTACGATTACTCTGCTCCAGAACAGTATCATTATACAGCAGCTTCTACATCCAGCCTCCCTAATACTCGGCTAGAGTCATCGCGACCACCGGTCTCTAGTCGGTCAGCTCGTATCCCGAGTGAGTCTATGTTTCAAACTGCTTCAATTTCCTTGGGAAATGATTCTTCGTCAATCTATACCACTTCAACCAGCTCACAATCAGAAGGCTCAGGTCCAACGCAGACCAAGATACAGAGTAGAGTTGGCAGACATGACCCCCAAAAAGCCGACATATTTGCTTTAGGAGCCATTTTTATCGAAATTATAACGTTTCTTATGAAGCGAGCCACAAGGAATTTTGCCTCTCACCGATCATCTAAGAACAAAACTCCGGGTCGCGGTGGCGGAATGCCAGATTCCAGCTTTCATAAAAACTTGGCACAAGTCGACAGCTGGATGAATACGCTTCTCAAAGACGCAACAAAAAAAGAGGACAGAATTTTTCGAGGCGTTTCTCAATTGATTGCGATCTCTCAAAGAATGCTCTCGCCCGAGCCAGATGAAAGGCCATCAGCAACTGAAGTCCAAGAGAGAATATACGCCATTTTGACGGAAAATTGTGGCTTGAGAGTTAATTCTGGAGAGAGCAATAGAGAAAGAGGAGAAATACACTGCGAGACTCGAATGACTGAAGATCAATGGAACTTTGGATTCGATCAATTGCGCCTAGCAAGTCAGAGAGCCGCGGCAGAAGCGTGCGCTTCGGTGGCGGGTGATACGATGGCAAATCTACCGCTTGGAAATGGAGGTGTAATATATGGCGTGGAAAGAGTAGCAACGGTAGTGAATAATGGAGTTCCTTTGTCATCAATGGGAGGACGAGAGGAAGATCGCGTTAGTATCAATACGAAAACTAGTAGTGGAAAAAGTAGTGAGGGAAAAGGTAAAGGTGCTGGAGAGGGGAAAGCAAGACCTAAAGCTAAGGCTTGGCAAGCTCCTATTTATGCTGGTATGTCTATGCGATAATATCTTGATCCATACTAATCTAGTGTGCTTGTACTAACAATTGTTGTGTAGAGCTTAGTTTCGGCTAACAACCCCTTTTTATTACTGAATCACCAGCGATGCTCGATTGTGAACTGTGACTGTTGGAACACTCCGGACGAGAAGAATGATGCAACGAATGAACAATGAGATTTAATAGTGGAAATGGATGGGTTGGAGAGGTAAGTTTAATACAAATGGTGTGGAAATACTTAATACATGTGAACACTGCTGGCAATGGACAGGCTGGTGCTATAAACTTTATTTTCGGGAGTTTTCTTTGGTTCTTTGGAAGTGTTCTGGCAACATTAATGAACTAGAAGGGAATTGAATGCGATATGAGATGATATGATATGATAACATGCGACACGACACAATTATCCAGATGGAGACTATTATCTCATACAATGTCTTTCTTTGTAGTATATAGCAGCCAGCTTCTACGTAACTATTCAAACCATATAATACGATTCGGATGGAGACAACTGTACTATAATATACTCTGAGAAGGATCAAAAAACATGTCTTGAGGTCTCAATCGAGGGCCAAGTGATTCGGCAAGAAACACCAGTGTATCTTCTTTCCCACCCTTTCTTTTCTCCAACTCTCCAACCTGAAGCTTTTCAAACGTATTCCAAGTTGAAATTACCAAATCATTTGGTTTCAATTGAAAGTAAACCAACTTTATCAACCTCGTTCAAGTAAGTGAACCAGTCTTGTTAAGGTAAGTTTGATGATGCTTTTTCTTTTCCATTTGATATTCCCCCTTGATCTTTTCTCGTTTTCACTTTCACATCGATGATCGTAGATGCGTCATCAACAAGCGAATACTACTTACCGGTGGTACATCTTCAGATTTAAAAGTAGTAAATACACTTTTCAAAACGCACGGAAAAGTAAGAAAAAGTACAAGCAGAGCCAGGAAGGGAATAAAGCATAAAGGAGATTCGATTCAAATCACCCGGTGTTTTGAGATTCAAACGCTCTCTTAGTATATACTTATTCACGTTTGAGGAAAAGGGTGCGCTATCAAATACTTGTATATTATGATTTTGGGACCGTCTTCTAGATGACTTAGTGAACTATATTTTAAGGATGATTAGTTCTATAGAGTAGGGAAGGCGACAGGGAAAATGATACTTGGGTGGGCGTACAGATAATCTGGTCAATATATGGACACGGAGATAAGAACGTGAGTCAAAATGAGTGGTAGTGGTATTGGAGCTTAAATCCAACCATTTATACTCGTCCTCATCTTATTCAGTCCACGATGTACGTGAATTGTAACCGTCTCGTCTTTTTCATTCGCTCATTCGCTCATTCGATATGTAGAATTACCGCGAATTTTTACGCTTGTTATGTATGCCTTCTCGTCCGATATCCAAAACCCCAAAGTTATGATCATCTTTCCCATCCCTGGAGTTTTTTTCTCTTCACAATTTAGACTTAATAGATGCTCCCCCGGATACTTTTGTCCAATATTTCAGCTTGTTGAATCTCAAGTAATTTGGGACTCGGCTCACCACCCTCATCACTCTGCCCTTCAGCATCATCATCATCGCCATCATCACTTTGATCTCCTAAAGCATCAGCCTTGACTCCCTTTCCCATCCCATCCGATTCTTCTCTCGTTAATTTCCGCGATAATACTGAGATTCCCAACCCGTTATTCCCGTTTCGCCCCTTTGCTAACCTTTTCCTAACATCTTCTTCTGCGCTAAATTCGGCATCGCTATTAGCACCACTAGCGCTCCCACCTCCATCTCTCCCCGCATGGCGTATGCCAAGTAGATCATTAGGACTTCGAATGCGACTACCTAGTCGATCTTCTATGCTAATGAAGCTTGGTGTTCCATCGGGACTGCTAATGGTTTCTTCGAGACTCTTTTGAACATCTAATTCAGGTGGCCCCGATTTCCCTCTTGGATCGTCCTCGTCTTCGTCGGAGGAATATTGCCAGCGACGGGCTGCGGGTCGGCGGGCTGCGATCGTCTCTATGTGCGTGGATGAAGCGGACGCCGATGCGATTGGGCGACCATTTTGTTGCATGGCATGCATGGAGTTTTCCTTTTTGTAGTAATGCTTCCCGTGGTCGCAGCCATTTGGGCAGCCACCCCATCTTTTATGTGTTGGTATTGGGCTATAAGAGCCCGCAGGAGAGCGACCGGCCCCTATTAGTCTACTCTCCTTCTCTTTGTCCTTTCCAGAAGTTTGCCCATTTTCGGGCGTTGAGGAAGGTGTTTTAGTTGCGGCGGCAATCGCTAGACTCTCTTGCCTCAGTTGAGACCATGTGCGTAGTTGATTTTCCAATATGTACTTCCCAGAATCATTCGATTTGCGCATAATAAGGAACTCGCAGTGATTGACATTTCGAAGATCTTCAAAGTACTCAACGGAAAAATGATACCACTTCATGAGAAAAACACGAGACATGAGTCCATGAGTCACTGCCACCCATCATGTTAGGGATATTAAAATATGCGTGAATACTAGAACATACCTAGAACGCAAACGCTTGCGAAATCGTCATCCCCAAATTGTCTCCATAGACTCTCATTAAAACCACTCACCCTATCATATGCATCCGCCGCACTCTCTCCATTAGGGATCCTGTAGAAAAAGTGCCCATAATCTGCTCTTTCTTGCCACATTCTCTCCATTTCCGCACTACAAGGCTGAAAGTTACCGAAGTCCTGCTCGCGAAGGCGGGGCTCCTCATATACTTTTATAGAGTGCCTTGGAAATGGAGAAGGGCTCGGTGAGTCGGAAGTCAGGGTAGACAAAATCCCCTCTGTAGTTTCGCGGGTCCTTCGATAGGGGGAAGTGAAGAAGTGTAGGGTATCATCTGGTCGTAAGAGGTTTCGCAGTTGCAAACCAGCTTCGTGAGCTTGTGTCCAGCCTTCGGGGGTGAGCTTTACTCTGTGATCGGGTATAGTTTGATGAATATCACGGTTTTCTAGATATATTAGCTAGAGATCCATAACAAGGCTGGCAGCCTCGTGCATGAAGGAATTGTAGGAACATACTGTTTCCCTCTGATTGAGCATGTCTAATCAAGATGATCATACGAGGTTTTCCCATGTTGGCAAATCAAAAACCATAGTCTTCCGTTCAAGGAATTTTTATGCTTTCGTAGTAAGAAATTTCTGAGGAACAACGGAACGAAAGCTAAGGAAGTACTATCTTGTATATGAAAGATCAATAGAAAGGAGGCTTGATTAGATTCTGTAACAATTCCCAGGGGGGAGTACCGTGTGAGTTGTTTCAAGTTGCCACCCCTCTCCTAACGATCGTTCGTTATCGTCTTATCGCAATGCAATTTTGATGCGACGAAACAGATAAATGGCATTTCAAAATTTGGCGGGCCTGGCCCAGGCTGTAGATTAGTCAGGGGTTGGCGACTAGGCTGCAGAACCGAAACTCCCAAATTAAACAAAACCTTATCTCTTCAAACCTCAAAACAGCTACCAAATAGTAAACATCGCAGCCGTTGTCCGCAATTCAATACAATACCAGCACCAAAATTACAATAGAAACATCCAGAGCGGAAAGTCTCGGTCAATAACAGACGGACACATAGCCATTGATCAAAGCATTTCCAACAATGTCTGAAAACATCCCCGAATCCATTCCCACATCCGCCGACCCTCGTTCCAAGCGTCCTCTGATACGTCGTGCGATATCTCCTCGCTTGGAAACTGCCTCTCATATCGATAAGCTGATGTCCACCGGCTTGCCCGAAGACGGAAAATTCATAGACAAAAATGCTGCAGGCACGAGGGTAACAGGAGCTGTTCCTGAAATTGTGCAGAATGTGCAAGGAAGTTCCGCAGGAGCTGGGTCGGGGGAGTTTCACGTATACAAAGCGAGTCGTAGAAGGGAATATGAGAGATTGAA
Organism: Botryotinia calthae; assembly: GCA_004379285.1. NCBI lineage: Eukaryota > Fungi > Ascomycota > Leotiomycetes > Helotiales > Sclerotiniaceae > Botryotinia > Botryotinia calthae. Next base: position 28,183 of record PHWZ01000145.1, on the reverse strand, counting down.
AGGGATGGATGAGGAGGTTAAAAAGGAAGAGGAAGCGGAGCAATGGGAGAGGGAGAAAAAGGAGAGGGAAGAGAAAGATGCCGAAAAGACTAGAAAGGCTAGGGAGAAGAGGGAAAAGAAGAGACAGAAGAAAGGTGGTAAGGGCGACCATTCTAACGTTGTTGCCGGTGCGCAAGCAGGAAAATTCATGCCTAGGATTGATGCAAATGTTAGAGGAGATGATGTCAATGAGGTATCTGGGACAAATACTGTTGGAGAGGCACAGGAACAAGTCGGCGTTATCATCCACGATGATGATTGATGACTGATGGATAATTCGAGTTCGGAAAAGCTCAACTTCACCAGTGATTTCAGATTCCTGCACAGTCAGAATTTTCATAGGTATTGGAAAGAGTGGCCAAAAATGGTGTATTGGCTTGATATCTATTCATTGTCATAAACAGGAACATGCAATCATTAACCGTGAGCTCCATGCTATGGCTAAAAGGGTATGATCAACCATATTATCATCACTTTTTTTATACACTGACATTGGAAGGTTTATTCCTCCCCACCGCCAGGTGCACCAGGTGCTCTTGCGGCTTTTGCGCTGCAGATATCATCGACCCTCAGGAGGAGGCAGGCGGACTGTAAATTAGATTAGCTAAAGGCTCGCAAACAATTAAGCCATATATCCACATACCTCAACTGCAGTTTTAATACTTTGTAATTTGACTGCCTCTGGCTCCCAAACACCGTACTCATTCATATCAACTAAGGTACCCTTGTCGCCGTCAATACCCCATGAACTTCCGCCCTCAGCATGCTTTGCTCTCAATGCTGTGAGGACTCTGACTGGACTCTGACCGGCATTTTGAATCAAAGTTCTTGGGATGACTTCCATGGCTTCAGCTACAGCCTTGTATGGCCATTGTTGCACACCCTCAATACTCTTTGCGAGTTGACCTAGTCTGACTGCAACAGCCATTTCAGTAGCACCTCCTCCGGGTGATAATCTGGGGTGGAACATGACATTTCGTGCAACGGCCATAGCATCAGCCAAGTTTCTGTCAATCTCATTTAAGATATCTTTGGATGGACCTCTCAGTAAAATAGTGCATGCCTTTGGTGATTCGCATTTGGTCAAAAACGTGAAGTATTCGTCGCCAATCTTCTCAATCTCAAAAAGGCCACACTGGGTTCCAACATCGGATTCCTGGAGATCGTCCACTCTGTTGACGACAGTGGCGCCGGTTGCACGAGCTATTCTGTTGTTATCTGTTTTTCGGACACGTCGAAGTGCAGTAACGTTGCCTTTCATCAGGTAATGTTGTGCGAGATCTAGAACGGTTTAGCAAAACAAACTATAATAAGATGAGTCAACGTACCAGAGACACCCTTCTCAGTGATGACCAAATCTGGCTTGAGAGCGAGGATAGAATCGCACATAAGCTTGACCTGCTCCTCCTCAATCTGCAAAATCTTGTTCCAGTCATCCTCTTTGCTGATCTCAATGTTCGTCTGTGATTCTCCCTTCTTGTATTCCAATGTGCAATCTAATAGGATAATTCTGGGGTTCTCGATTCTCCGTCTCATCTTTGGGTGGGTAATATCTTTATTGAGCATAACACCATCCAAAACTCTGCTGTCCTCGATTTCTCCACCTGGGATCTTTTCAACTCTTGCATAACGCTTAATGTCAACCTCTTTCTTGCCACCTCCGATCTCGTGAGTTACCGTTCGTACAGCCTTGAGTGCTAAGCTGCACATTAGTTCAGACCATCTAGAAACGAATTTTGTGCCGATCGAGGATGAAATGAGTTGATACATGGCTTTATCATCGTTAATATCGACTGGAAGGGAAATTTCTTCAATGATCTCGAGAGCATCTTTCAGTGCGGCCTTGAAAGCGGAAATAATAACGACAGGGTGGATGTTTCTTTCCAGTTGTGGAAGAGATTGTGCCAACATTTCACCAGCTAGAAATTGTCAGCCCCGTTTCTTGCAAACCCCTAAAAGCTTTTCATACCAAGAATAATAACACTAGTAGTTCCATCTCCAACTTCCTCATCTTGTGTTCTGCTCAACTCAATCATACTCTTCGCGGCAGGATGTGACACTTCAATCTCTCTGAGAATGGCATGTCCATCATTCGTCAAAACAATACCGCCCATAGGATCCAACAACATCTTTAGCATAGCTTTTGGGCCTAAACACGATCGAATAATATCTGCGACACTATTTATGTGTCAGTTCTGGTTTGTTGAAATGGCGGGGTGCTTGGTAAGTGCTGTATAGAGCTCCTACGTTTTGGCTGCGGTGATATTCGACATCTGAGCTTTTCGACCAGTTTGTCTATCACCACTCTGGGTGTCTAGAAGCTATAGTCAGCGTTCTGGTCATTTCTTGAGGGTGAGGGGTAGTGGGCAGGAGAGCTTCAAAGCCTTCGAAACTTACTCATTACTACGACAGGCGCCTGCATATTGGAAAATTTCTTGTATATCTGCTGTAAAGGGTACAAGGGTGAAGGGCCGGAATGAAATTAACACAACGTCTTCCTGTATAGTGGAATGTTGTAGTGCCGTTTGAATAAGTTTCCACGGCTCTGTCGCGCTGATATCGCGTCTCGACAAATTTATTGAGCACAGACCAATTTTAGATTTTCGAATATTGTCGTCGCCTGAAAACATACAACTAACCAACTAACCAATGCTCCACCAGCATTCACGTCACTCATGTCACTCACGTCACTCACGTAGCTTGATTGATCTTCATAAGCGTAGTTGCCCAACAATTGGTATTCGATTGTTTATCGCCCAGCTCGATGCCAGGACATAATTTAAATGGTGGCTAGTGTTATCTATTTGAATATCAATATAACGAGATAGCTCTCCCAATCCTTTCAATACTCGTGCACATTCTACCTAAACGTAAGGCCATGTAGCCAGAATCAGGATGCACGTCTCTGTACTAAAAGCACTTCATCATTCTGCCTCCAGAAGCAGGCCATGTCAGCATTCCACATGTCACTGGATCTCGCCTTGAATGATTGCTTCAAAAGATCACATCATTACTTTTCATGTCTAACTCAAGTACCCTATCTGTAACCCGACAACGTCCCTCCTCCATGCTTTCAATTCTCTTTGCGATCTTTCTACGAATCCCCAACGAGCTACAGCGCCTAATCTGGAGTTTTGGCCACATGGTTGAGGATACAGAATCCTCAATTTTCAAAAGTTGACAGAAAGTATGTTACATACACCAAGGATGTGAACACCCTGTGGATATTCTCACAATACTGCACATAAATCTTTCAAATAAAACATGCCAAAAGTGACTAGCTTATCAGTTGGAAAATGGGTTGGACTTGAACGATGATCCAGATTGATCAGCCAATTGAATTTATCTGGGGATTTGAAGCTTTTAATTGTCAGGTTGCAGTCCGAACTATTGGACAATGATAGTGATTGGCGCTATCCAAGAACGATATGAAAGCTCATGGAGACCGTCACATCCGGTAGGTAGGTAGTCACAGGCAGATAGAGGAAAGCCATGGTGTTGCTGTATCAAAGCCAGTCTCGTTCTTTGCAAATGGAGAATGCAATCAGCCGTATGCAAATCTACTGGCTACTTCACTTTTTCGGGCTAGTTGATCTTTGTATCATTGCATACGATAGTACTGCCTGTACAATTATTCGAAAGCCTGATCAAATGAGCAAACTTCAGTAGCAGGATAGGAGAACTTTCTACACAATAAAGTTTTATCTCCAAACTTCAGCCAATACGCTTCAATGCCATGAGCCAACTCGCATTGTAGTGCCCTTCCTAGTCACAACAAAGATTCAAATTATTTTTGCAACTATCTAAAGAGTTACAGGTCATAGTTTTGAAGTAGCGATTGGTTGACTGTGAGCCACGGATTGTCATCATTAGACCTACAAATATGTGCGACACACTTCCTGGCTTCCTCGCCGGGACTCCATTACGATACAACGCCAAAGCATGCTGTGATGTTCTGCTTCTCTTAGAAGTCTGTCTTCTATCTAGGAAGGAAGCTCTTGAGGATTATATTCTCGCATTTCGGTCGCATCTTGTTGGACCTATCTATATTGACCCTAGCAAGGATTTTCTTACGGCAAAGGACAGAAGAATAGAAAAAGCCTCATTTATCACGGTAAAATCATAGAGGAGGTCTTGGCTAATAGTTTGCACCCCAAGGTGGGAGCAAAAACAACCAGCTTTAGATGAAAGGGTCTCATGATTTCTATAACTTGGCAAGGAAATGCTTGAGGGGTTTATATTAGTAGAGATAAACTCATGATCGCATCATTTGAAAATAGAAGGTGTATCTCACCACAATTAATGAGCCGAACAAAAAACTTTACATACTATTATCCTATGTTATCGGGTAAGTGCTGCTCCGATGCATTTGCATTGATTTATGTTCGTGACAGGATTCATGTCACTTCTTTTCAAGTTAGCTAGACCATGGAATTTTTGTCACCATTTCATGCCGTTGCGAACGAATTAATCAAGAAAGGTGTTCAAATGTTTCTATTCCCCTCAACTGACCTTGAACAGGAACCCCTGTCAAGCACTTACGCGGAATTTCCAGATGTTCACATCATGGCTCCTGTCTCAACCCATTCGATCTTCACAGAGCATTGTAGGATGGAGATAACTCATAAAGATGCAAGTGCAAGTCGTTCACCAAGATAGCATTCATCCTTATTGTCTCAAAATTCCACGACAGTGAATGGTTCTCGAAAACTCGCGTAAGCATGTGATAGTAATAGGTGAAATTAAACTGATGGACGGCCGTTCCCAGATACACGTCTTGATTGAGCTTCCAGTGGTATATCGACACCTTGAGCACTGCCATCATCGTGATTTTGGAACCACTATTTTGAAAATCGTCTTTATCTCCTAGTTCCCACCTTCGTTTGTCGACGGCGATATATGGAGGCTTTCAATGTGATGGCTGCCATATTAACACGAGGATCTCAGGAAACTCTCTTACATACCTGATTTAGTCTCTGGATAGGAATCCTAATCCTAACGGTGATATTTCTAACATATTTCAATGAAATTCATCTTTCAAGAACTTGAAGTTCTCTGATTCGAAATATTTTATTTTTGTTTACCTCATAAATATTTGTAGACGGTTGTATCGATGAAAAACAATATTGAATATGATTCAAGATATTAATTACGGAGGCAAATATTCGACATGATCGGGATTACATTCATGTGGTGTTGAGCTTATGCCAAGCCTTATCACAATCATTCTGCAACCCCCTCTCCGAGACACAAAAGGCTCTACGAGAGAGGAAACCTCACTAGCAAGATTGATGAAACCATGAGAAGATGTATCTCTTGATAACCAATGGGTAGCTAGTGTATATGCAAGATAGTGAATTCTTTCAGGATCAATTATTCTGATTTACCTTTCTGTAGTCGATGGGATTGGCTTTCATGGCATAGGGTATTGAGCAATAAGAACCAATTCTTAATGCATTTAAGGAGGAGAGTTGAAATGTATTGACATAATCTCCCATCCTCTTTATTACAGAAACGGAGTTAAAGTTAAAGAAAGCTGGAATGTGTTAACATCGTCTCTCATCCTCTTTATTACAGAAACGGAGTTAGAGTTACAGAGAGCTGGAATGTGTTAACATCGTTTCTCATCCTCTTTATTACAGAAACGGAGTTATAGTTAAAGATAGCTGGAATGTATTAATATTGTTTTTTATTTTCTTTATTATAGAAACGGAGTTAGAGTTAAAGGGAGCTGGAATGTGTTAATATAGTCTCTTATCCTTTTTATTATAGAAACGGAGTTAGAGTTAAAGAGAACTGAAATGTGTTGATCTCATTCTTTGTGTTATCCAGCACAAAAGCGGTTTTTTGCTTTTAAATTTAATTTCTTTGTTTTCATTGCGCTATATATGTGTTGTATACTTCCCCCGCAACACAACAAACCCACCGAGAAATCTCAAGTCCAACCAGCTACTCTCAAGGTTGCAATTCAAGTTAAACTATATCACTAATTACAAAGATAATGACGTTATATAAACGTTTTGAGGGAAATACACAAGAGGAGTTCAAGCTCCACCGCCCGAAAAGTCCAGACTTCTTGCTTTGCCACGTGTGTGGATTAAACTCCAGCTTACAGGAACATAACTCGTACTTTAGTCATGTCAAGGTCTCAATGAACTCCTCTAGGGGTATGTGGTCTCTAGGCGAAAAGTACTTCTTGAAAGAAAGGCCAAAACACCCATACGGACGTGCTACGACACCCAATTCGGACTATGCAGTAAGCAAATTCTTGGGCGAGAATTCAAATGTTCCTGTAGCAAAAGACATGCGTGGCTGGGAAGATAGCACCAGCTGTTGGCAATTGATGGAGAGAGTTCCTGGCACAACGCTCTCGGAGGTCCAAGGGAATTTTACTCTAGAGGAGCATCGAACAATCGGTACGGAACTGGCAGAGTATCTGGCGGAAGTACGCAAATTTACCTCGACAAAGCCAGAAGCTCCAGGTGGCGGGCCCCTCAGAGATACATATTTTGGAGCTAGATATGATCATGTGGATTTCATGACTATCGATCGAGAAGAATGGTGGGCGCGTACAGAGCCCCGTCTTCTTCAGCCCTTAAGCCTCTCGCAGGAAAAAAAGAAAAAGTTCAAGGAGAGCTATCCCATCAAGGAAGGAGCCAAATATGTACTCTCTCATGGTGATATCAAATCATGTAACATTATGGTAAAAGATGGACATGTTACCGGTATCATAGATTGGGAGCATGGAGGGTATCGCCCAGACTGGTGGGAGTGGACGGAGTGGAGGGGGCGTCGGGAAGCCACTTTGAAGTTTATTCGAGATCATCCATAGCATGTTACATGGTCAGACGTTCTCACAGAGCAGATGATACGGCTCTGCATCGATGTGCAAATGCCCGACGTTGCTTTAGCCTGTCAAACATTCTATGACCACGGTGTTGCGAAGCGCCCAGATGAAGAGTTACCTAAGTACGAGTGGGAAGAATTCGACAGGTACCTGTATCGGCAATGCACCAATTACAAACGTTATCTTAGGGATAACGGTGTGTCGGCGGGGGCTCTTGTTAGAGCACGTGAAAAGAAGGAAAAAGACGAAGCCAAACAAGCAGCTATCATGCTAGCCTTCGACCAGCTAAGCTCAGACGAGCAGGATATCTTCTTGACCGGAAAGATACAACGGGGGTCTGGCGATGAATCTCGAAAGCCTGGAAGCATTGATCAAAATCTCACATGGCTGGAAAGGAATCTGAGTGATGCTATCCTATAGTTATTTCCTATATGTATCGCGGATGAAACATTCTCTATTATTGCTATTTTCTATTAACCAGCTTCTAATTGAAGCTCCGCTCTTTTTTTATACTTTAAAGTCTTCAAATTGTATACACAAAAATTGGAATTCGCTATTGGTACCTTCAAACAAAAGACTTAATCCTTGAAACGCACGTAAACACTCAGCACTGCGAAATGCCAAACAAACATTGACTATAAACCCAATCTGCCATTACATTATCCATCTACTACATGATAAATTTCCCATTGCGTTTCTTAACCAAAGCGCCTCCACTGAAATATCTGTACCGAATTATAGATTTTTCACAGCGCCTTCACCCTAAAATGCTAAACTCGTCCCATCAACTTGCCGCCTGGACTTATTCATCTTAGGGAGAAGACGGTAGTCTCAGTGACCTTGAAGCGTTCGTCACCAGGATTTTTCTGTGCAAAAGAAATCTTAACCTCGCGATGTTCACAACTAGGGGTCATCTGACAAGTTTTCTTTCCACAATTCGCCGCGAACACCATCAATGCTCTAAAGCCAGGCAATTGAATCCACATAACCACGTCTATCATCTTTCCCTCGGGAACAGTTGTGACATATTCTCCTTTAGAAGTTACAATGTAATGCTCAATTGATGCCACTCGTGCTGTATCCTGCTCATTGTTTTTCACAGTGTAGTACTCGACGTACTCTTGAGTGGAGAGGAGCGCTTTGCAAGTACCGGTTTCGCATTTTTTACGCCCTGTAATATTGTTTTTTTCACAGACAGGACGGTACATGGTACTAAAGAGATTGGTGACATACCAAGCGGAAGCTGGCAGTCGACTGTATGGGTAACAAATAGATGATCTCGAGGATACAGGGATTCGTAAATTTTGAGCTAGCTCGATGATTAGCTACAAGACGAAAATGAATTTGGAGGGTCATAATGGCAAGTGATGAATACATACAAACGGAGGATCTTCAGACGCGTAGGAAGATTTGTTCGATCAGTCGAGTATGAGAGTGGACAATTGCGTTTGCTATTTGTCTATTTCGAGAACTGGGCTCAAGCAATATATATAGATATCATTGAAGCGTTAGAGAGGTTATGAGAAAGCTAATCAACTGTGACTACTTACAATACTAAGTTTTTGAGATCAATCTTGTACATCATCTGAACCTGTTTCTACTTCAAACGACAGGATTCAGTGTTATTTCCATGATGGATAAAGGATCGAAGATACTGAATGAACCCTAAGTCTCGCAGCCTATATCAGACTAGGGTAGAGACACAAAATTGGAATGCTCAAGCCGGAGAGTGCGCAAGACTTCGTGCCATGAGCTCCTCACCCCAGCGAGATATCCAGTTCAAGAGCTCAGATCCTCACATGAAGCCTTCTCGAACTTAAAAGTTCTATCACTAAACATTAAGTGGGACACCACACATAGAGACTAGCCGCCAGCAAACGAAACGTGAGAAAGTACGAGATACACATAAATAGATGAAACTTTATCAAGGAAATATTCTAGGGAGGTACCACCACATTGAAATTTCTTTGTCATTGAAGAGTTGAGTAGAGCTGTGGCGTTGTGCCACAGTCAATACTAAGGAATTTTCCTTTCTGTCGGCTGAATCATTTGTTTAGGAATATACATTTGTGCCAGCCAGTATAAGACCCTGAGGTTCTTGAGCACAGGCAAAGCCGACACACCTGGAACAGGAGAAAATTACCAAATAACCTGACAAATTCATGACTTTTCATTTTGAAGTCTCCAATCCGCTGTATTGAGAGTCAATGTCCGGGATTGTATGCTGGGAGTAGTAATAGCTGTAGCTGGGATCATTTCGGCCGTTAGTACTGAAGGATCATAGGCATTGAAAGCTCGCAGTTTCAAATGAAGAGAATAGTCCAAAAGTGGTTTGAAGGGAATTTGCGGAGTGCCACCAAAATCTTGACTTCTGGAACGAGCATCCGATTCAAACGTCCAACATGATTTCGGCGAAGTAGCACATTTGCCATCCTAACAGTTGTCATTGGCTTTACCAATCGTGATGTCTGCACTAACAGAAGAGCTCTTTGAATATCGACTTCTGTGCTTTCCTGGGAATTGCTGTCTTCCCTTTACTTATGAGGAAATCCGTACTCAATGTCAAAGAACCGCAGCTGGGTGTTGGGCGTTACGTATACAATCGCTCTACGTATGTTTAATTTTTTGGCCAACTATTGAAATTTTATTAATTGATATGAGGATGGGATGAAATATAACTTGTAATTTGAAAGAAGTATGACACCGAAGGGTTTATTCGGAGTAGAGTTCTGGGCGGATTAAAATATCATCCTAGACAGCTTAAGTCAATGCCATACCACCCAATAAATAGGAATACAATACTTGTATGAAGCTCAAAATAAGTGATGAAGAGCTCAATATCATCTTTTCACAAACTTTTGTCAAAACTAATAGGATTCAAGTAACGCAGTGTCGTCTTGCTTTTATTTGACTATTAATTTCAGGGTATGGTAACATCAGAAAAAATATTGTGAGCACTTGCGCTATTAGCATTTTGTTCACTCAAGCAGCATAATTGACAGAAGTGCAGGGCACTTGAACCAGCGATAGAAATTCATTATCACATCTCCATTTTCTGCCTCCAAGTCAATCAATGTAATGTGTGGTATTCCAAACCAGCCATAGTCTCTAAACGCCTCGCGAATGCCACCAGTTACCTTGACTCCGCACCCATAGATAGTTTGCCCGAGACAATCATACATAATATTACTTTTCGTTTGCCAAAACCATTTTCTCTCTTTCTGCTCGTCTCTTCGAGAATTGCTTCTTAGTATGTTTGCGCTCATTCTCTTGTCTGCGCTTGATCGCCTTGAGTTCCTCGGATTTGATCTCTCCAGCTTTCTTAATAACCTTAGGAACATGTCTGTGACGTTTGATCCGTCTAATTTCGGGCATATGAGCATATCGCTCCGACAATGCCTCGTTATATTCCAGAGCAGTCCGCTGTTTGGCCGACTTAATACCTTCTCGCTTGGAAGCATTGGCTCTCCATAATCGAATATTGCCATCATCCGAACCAGAAAGAATGAACTTAGAATCTGGTGTCCATCTTGCCGAAAAGACTCTCTGCATACGCTTGGTGTGGTAAATATCTCTCGAGTGCCCCTTGGTCCGGCTCCATAGCCTAACTGTTCTGTCGTATGAAGCTGTAACGAGCTCCTCACCAGTTGGGCTGAATTCTACATCCATGCAAGCAGCAACATGTCCCTTCAACACATTCAAGGCCCTCTCCATCTTCCTCATATCAAAAATGTAGACATTGTGATCTTCATTGGCTACCGCGAAATTGAATGCTTCCATAGGATTCCATGATATAGCATTTGAGGCAAAATTGAGAAGCGTTTTGTGAATGGGAAGTCCAGTCCGAAGATCATATAATACAACCGACCTATCAGTAGCGGTGGAAGCAAGTATAGAGGTTTCAACCTGATTAAATGCTACGTTGGTAATAGTATCGGTCGAGTTTGGCCATTTCAAAACATCGGGTGGCGCATTTTGTTTTTCGAGATCGTATATTGAGATGACTCCAGATGCCGCTGCGAATGCATTGTTCGAACGGTGATGTGATAAACTCGTAAATGCATTGGTCCCCAGCCATGTTGCCACGGGCGCAGATCCAGTAGTTGTATTGTAGGGGTCGAAAAGTTTGATCGATCGATCACTTGCACATGTTAAAAGTTTCTGATCCCTCGTCCAACTCATGCCTTTGATAATATTCTCATGCGCACTAGTTTGCCATACCTCATCCCGAGAGGTTAAATCCCATACCTTCACAACACCATCGCCACTGCCACTTGCAAAACGTTCGAGAGCATTAGGGTCCTTTGCCATCGTGTAAACTCCATCGACATGTCCTTTTCCTAATTGCGCGATGAAGGGAGCGGCGAACATCCTTTCCATTTTGGTGGCATTGAGGGCACGGGTGTATTCTCGGGCTCTTTCGAATGGATGTAGTGCTGGATCTATAGGAAGAATCAATATCTGCCTCCCAGTGCCCTTCATACAGTCGATTATACATACCAAGGTTGCGGGGCTGTTTGGCTTCAGACCCTGGGGCCTGAATGGACGCCCGACTGAGTGCTTTAATCTTCTATAGAGTAGCTGCATTAGCAAAGCATACAGAACGACGATTGATTGAAACGCCAACTTACCATATCAAAATCAGTGTGTTATTGTCATTATTGAAAAAACGAAAGTTACAGTTGAAGTTACCGCAAAGAAATATGGAGGTGATAATAAAAATCCAGCCAAATAAATTTTTGCAGGGGTCTTGCTTTTTAGCGCAGTACCCACAAGCTCCAGGTTCCTAGTGGCATCGTAATGGCGAGTTTACCTACAGATGCGATTCCCTTCAAAACATCAAACACAACTTCACAACTCTGACCAAATTTAATTCTCTACAATTATCAAACATGGCACCAGCAGAATCGTTAAGGATACAAGAAGCCCAAAAGTTGGCAAAGACAGATCCAAGAAAGGCAGAGGCACAATACAAGGACATCATCTCCAAACCACCTTCAGTAACATCAGAAGCTTCTGTTCGAGAATATGAAACTGCGTTGGTGAGCTTAGGAGAATTGTATCGAGATGAAAAGTGAGCGGCATAAATCCCAGAGCTTAAACAATCTTGAGTTAGTCACTGATTTCTGTATAGGAAAGCGAATGAGTTGGTAGATCTGATCACAACAAGCCGGACAGTATTATCATCATTCGCAAAAGCAAAAACAGCCAAGTTAGGTAAGAAGATTGGGAGCTTCCATGTCTGGCCAGATAGTGTTCTATATAATGATCTTGCCGGAACTCTGCTAACAAGCTTTAACTCCAGTGCGACAACTTCTAGATCTATTCAATGCCATCCCCAACACAACAGATACCCAAATTACCGTCACAAAATCATGCATCGAGTGGGCCACATCCGAACGTCGTGGCTTTTTAAGACAGAACCTGGAAACTCGTCTCGTCAGCCTTTACATGATCAAGCAAGACTACTACGACGCTCTTACCCTTATCAACAGTCTCCTCCGCGAGCTCAAGCGTCTCGATGATAAGCTTGTCCTCGTCGAAGTTCAACTTCTGGAATCCCGCGTCTATCATGCTTTAGGAAACACGGCCAAAGGACGCGCTGCACTCACCGCTGCCAGTACAAGCGCTGCATCCGTGTATACCCCTCCTCTTCTGCAAGCCGGCCTCGATATGCAATCAGGAAAACTTCACGCCGAGGACAAAGATTTCAATACCGCATTCTCCTACTTCATCGAAGCATTAGATGGATACCACACACAAGACGATCCGGAAAAAGCTACTGCGGCGCTTCAGTATATGCTCCTTTGCAAAATCATGCTCAACCTTGCCGATGATGTCAACCAACTCATGACCTCCAAACAAGCCATTAAATATGCAGGCAAGAATCTCGAAGCCATGAAAGCCGTCGCTCGTGCCCACTCCAACCGTTCTCTAGAAGAATACGAAAAAGCACTTGGTGATTACCGTCATGAACTCGGCTCCGATGCCTTCATCCGCAACCATCTCCGTCGTCTCTACGATGCCATGTTGGAACAGAATTTAATCAAAGTAATCGAGCCCTTTTCCCGCGTCGAAATTGCCCACATCGCCAAGATGGTCGGTCTTGATACACAACAAGTAGAGAGGAAGTTATCACAGATGATTCTCGACAAGGTGATCATTGGAGTATTGGATCAAGGGGCTGGATGTTTGATAATCTACGATGAGACGGAGAGAGATGTAGGATATGATGCTGCATTGGCAACGATCGAGAAATTGAGCAGTGTGGTCGATGTGCTTTATACCAACCAAGCGAGTATGCTCGAGTAGGCTGGAAGCTGTAAGGCAAGATGGGAAGATAATGCATACTTGTATCATAGAGGCGTAAAGACTGGAGGAGGGCAAATGATATGATATGATATGATACGAAATGGCTTTTAATTCTCAGTTCCAACGTTCGAACGCTTTTGTTCGTGAATAGTGAAGTGAACACAAACTCAATTAATGTCACAAAACATGCACCAGTGTCCAATTTCTTCAATTCTCTTTCAACCTATCATAATATGGCTTCTCACAATAATACACGTGATACTCCTGGGCTAAAACTCCATACCCCAAACATCCAAAGGAAGTGCCAGCAAACTCACTTGCTTTTGCACAGTCCACACGTTTCGCTCCCAAAAATCATACACGCATGCTACGCTTATGCTACCCAGGTAACCCTCCATCCAGACATTCCTTTACTCCAAAGTGCTCCAAATAATGAGCTCGCTCGCTCGCTTTAGAGAGCTCCAAATACAAGGTATACAAGGACCATGATATGGTCCAGAAACCCCCCAAAAACATACGTACATATTTACAGAGTCGAACAAAAGAAAGTAGAGGTGGGTGATGTGATTGATCCAACTATGCACCCATCTCCTAGAGCCTCACGCCCATTGTCCATTGTCCAAAGCTCAACCATAAGTCTGATAAAATCCACGCTATACCCTTCATTCGTACCCAAATTATCCGCGATCATTAAGAACTAACCCCCTTCCGCCTCCTCTCCTCTCCCACTAGTAGCGCAAAAACCCTCTTTGCCACAACCGCCTCATCCCACCCTGGAACCTCCCCTCTGAACTCATCCACCGCTTCTAGATGCCACTGTTCCAATCTCATCTTCTCATTCCCGATTTCTTTACCCTCTTTATTCCCATTTTTAAAGATCCTGACCCCTCCCTCGCCAACGCCCACTCCTTTGTCTTTGAGGTTTACTATCTTTCCTAATAAGCCACTGATAACTCTTGTGGAATTTCTTCTCCCGTATTTAGAGTTGGAAGATGCAGTTGAATTAGCCTCGGAATCGGCGGCCTCTTGGTTCTGATTCTCGGGCTTCCAAGTTTGTAGAATGGAGTCGAGAAGAAGCCAGTGATCGCGTGTCCAGTGTGTAGGAGAAAGTTGGGGGTTCAGAGGAGAACTAGGTTGTGGAGAGGAGGAAGCAAAGACGACATTTTTGCTAGGGGAAGGTTGAGACAGCGGGGCAGTAGAGCGTTGAGGTGAGCGGAGTATAGATTTTGTAGGGGAAGGAGGAATGGGAGCTTCGAGACGGTGTTCAGTCCATTTTGGCTTAGGATTTTGAAGCTGTGGTTTTTCTGTTGTTTTGATGGGCGCGGCTGCATTAGATACTGAAGGTTGGGAAGAAGAACTCTGGGTAGAGTCAGGTTGGATGGTAGGAGTTTTGAGCTTGTTGCTCCTGCTTGGTGATGTATTTGTCAGAGCACCGACTAAAGATGATGACGATGTCTCTGGGGTTGTAAGACTGGTCCTTGTAGTTCCCAGTTTTCCAAAGATGCCTCTTATTGGTTGAGAGATGGGTGCAGCTGGCCCTTCACCATTCTTGCGAACTCGAGGTTGGAATCCCACTTTTTGGGGAATGGGAGCAAATGAGCTCGTGTCTTCCTCGGTCTCGCCAGATGAACTGTCTTGAGAAGGGTCAGAATTTGACACCCGAGGAGATGGTATCTCTTTCGATGATTGTCCTTCAGTACTCGGCCCTTCTCTATTAGAAAGAGTTGGTAGCCCGCCAAATGGTGATGATCTCAGAAGTGCAGACATATCAGGCTTGGTATTGCCTAGGCTACGAATCTTTGGCTGGAAATTCTGCTTTTGTGGTATCTGCCATCCAGACAAGTCAAGAGTCGAGTCACTATCGGGTTGAGGGTTATTTTTAAAGCTTTTGGATGCATCAACCTGCTTTGAAACGCTTTTTGGCGATGGTTCTTCAATCGTGGGAGCTTCTGTGTCATATTCAGGGGATAGGCTGGCAAGCTCGTCGGTATAGACTAAACGCTTGCTATTCGTTCTCCATGGGCTAGGAATTTTACTTCGTTTAGGCCGTTCCGCGTAATCGGATTTGTCAGAGTGAAGCTGATCTTCCTGGTTGGAAGCATCTAAGGTCTCCAGTAAGAGTCCAAAGCTTTCGTCGTCCTCATAGTCTTCTTCATTATTATCGACATTATCATCGACATTATTATCACCTTCAAGATTGGCAAGCATCTTTCCAGGTAAGTTTTCCTTCTCTTCACCTGCAATCAGATCATTATCATCGTAATCTTTATCTTCGTCTTTATTATCATCATCATCGTCATCATCACCATCGTCGTCGTCGTCATCATTATCATCGGAACTTAGAACCATAACTTCATTGGCACTGGCTGTAGAGATTTGTTTGCTTATCGCAGCTCGTTCTGCAGCCCATTTCTCTTGTAGGCTACTCAAAGTTCTTTTAGTCTCTACGGGTTTTTTCTCCAATGACGATGACGACGGCAATGGTTTTTCAACAGCTCCGTTGCTGCCAGTATCTTCAAGCTGTGAATTCATAGAATTAACAGTTCTTGACGACTCGTGTTGAGGAATGACCGCTGCATTTAAAGAAACGGACATGCGGCGGCTACTAGGTAGCTCAAGATTGAAGTTTTGAGATTTATCCGTAGATGGATGTCTTTGTGCCACCCCATTTCCAACAAATGGATCCTCATCGAGAACAGGCCTACTCCAGCTTCTTCCCCGCTGATGTTTCGAACCCAAGTCTCCATTGTGATCTAGTTTTGGCAGCGAAGTTTGAGGTTGCTCAGCGGGCATAGAACGGCTGATATTGGTATCTGGATATGCGCTTGAGCTAGATCTTCTCCCTGTTGCTGGACTCTTAAATGGACTAGCTAGACTCTCGGATCTACTTCTGGGCAATGATGATGGTATAACAATATCTTGCAAAATACGGCCAGCTTTTTCAGCAGGTGATGATGCATTTGTGTTCGAAGATTCTGGCCTCTCGGATGGTTGCCTTGGTGGCTGTATAGGTGGTGGTAACGTGGGGGATGAGAAGACAATAGCTGGAGTCTGTGTCAGCTTAGGGTTTGTTTGCCTTTGCTGTTGAACATGTGCTGTATATGTGAATCTGCGTGATGCAATTGCAGGTGGCGAGGAATGGATTTGCGAGTTGACGAAGGATTCTTCAGCAGGGTTTTCGGCATCTTGATTTCCTGGCAATTTGCCATCATTTTTTTTTATTGAAGCTGGCTGTTTAGATTCTCTGATTGGTGGCGAGGGTGATTTGGATGGCTTTGATGATGTTGCAGGATGAGATAAATTCCGGCGATCTTGTGGTGGCTTGGAGTTTGCCTTGGAATTAGCTTCCGACTTCTTTATTGAACTTGGCCGAAGCGGTGCCTGGCGCATTAAACGTGGGGTGGCAGCATCAAGTAGATCTCCATGTTTGGTAGACGATAACTTTTCGCCTAATCCTCCAGCTTTTCTAGGAGGCTTGATATGAGCATCCGACAGGTTGCTATCAACATAGCCGGCTATATTTTTTTCAACCACCGTTGAACCTTCTGGATGTGATTTCTCAACACCCCTTTTTCGCACAGGGGCTGGGGTTGCAGCCTCGAGAATTTCGGGTGGTATGCTCGAAAAAGAATCATCAATTTGAGCTTCCTGGACGCGGAAAAGGTGAGGATTTTTAATTTTCTTGCCTGGTGTTGCAGCTTCCAGGATCTCTGGTGCTACGCTTGAAAATGAATTGTGCTGTATTGTATTTTGGATTGGAAGAATATTTTTATTCTGTGGACGTCCGGCCGAGTTTTGCCCCTCATCTTGGAGTAATCCGTCCAGGGGTTTCCTCAACGACGGTACAGAATCAAGTGATATCAGACTAAACCCTTCACTCTCCATAATAGTGTCAAACTCAGGTCTATGATCCATCTCATCGTCCATTTCATCTTCGAAATCCTCTTCTTGCATTTCTTCAGTAGCATTGTTCGTTCTTCCGCCGGAAAATTGTCCCATATCACGCGTTTCATCAAAATCTTCATCCGTCTCATCATCATCAAAACCCTTGCCTCCATAATCGCGTTTGTCATCATCTTCAATGGGACCATTTGATTCCGGAGATAGAGCGCCATTTTTCAAACTTTCACTCAGCGGACTTGTTTCTTCCTGTGCCCTGTTTGACGAACTTGGCGTTTGAGAGGTCTCTAAAACGCTTGACCAACCTGTTGTTCGAGGCGTTTTATCTCCAGGGTGAAATCTTGCAATGACAACATCTTCCTCAAGATCTTCACTACTTGGGAAAGTCGATGTGGATTGATAGGCTGGGTCCTGCGAAATTGGACTTTGCGAATTGGCATCGATGGTTGCCAAAAGATCAATCTCTTTCGGCATCAATTCCTCATGAATCTCAGCCTCTATCTCCTCAGGCTCAGCATTGGGAGTTTGTACTTGCTCTACCACATCACTTCCGTCTGATAGTCGTATTTCTTCTCGTAGCTTAGACCTTGGCCTACCGCGACCTCTCTTTACCACACTCGATGGGACCAAGTCCGAACTAGCTTTTCTCTTACGTGGCGTCGCCTTTTTAATCACTTTTGTTGACTTCGATCGTGATCTAGAATTTCCCGCCGAGACTTCTTCATCGTTGACATCTTGGCTTTGACTGTCCACCTCCTCTCCAACACTTTTCCGTCCACGTTTTCCAATTCGTTTTAAAGTGCCCTGTTTTTGGACCGGAGTGTTTGATTTTCTTGGACGACCTCTCGGCCTCTTCGGTGTGACTTCATATCTAATGCTATGATCATTTTCAGAGTCGGAAAGTCCTCGTAAGGGCACTGTTGTCGTCGTCCTTCGCTCTATTCGACGGGGTACTGGCGCAGGTGTAGGTGAGCTGAAATTATGAGGTCTGAGATTGGCATGGTCATCCTCGCTATCCGAATCTTCTGCTTCTACTGTAACTCTGATTTTCTGTGGTGATAACGTATTTCCCACATCCAATTCGAAGATTTGTTTTTTCGGAGAACTGGCTGGTAATGGCAGTGATAAACGCGATGAGGGAGTCTTTCGTCGTTTCGTACTCGGTGGTACCTGATATGACAAGGAGTCGGCGAGGGGATCTGGGGACGATAACGAGGCTTCATCCATGCCGTATTGGACCATCGTAACAATGAATGCGCAAGAGCGCGATAAATAAATGAAACCTCTCTGTTTCTATGTTCTAATGGAGATGAATATATGAAGATCATTCACTATCAAATACATCCAATAATTTCATGTTATGCGGAGGCGTGTATAATTCGTTGTGAATATTGTCGCAAATTGGTGTCTCTATAATCTTTTGAATATTTGAGTTGCGACGATGCGGTTTGTTTACATTGTAGTAAACTTAATTTACAGGCCATTTGAGAAGACGTTTGATTGGTTGGTGATGAGTCTCGCTTAGTAACCAGGCATCCCTGAAACACAACGTTGGAACACGGTGTGATGGTTGGAACAATTCTTCACCACTTCGTACTATCTACTATACACTACCTAGGGTAAGCATCTACTCTCCTGACTATACTGGAACTATGCTGAATACCCCGATAACGGTTCATCTTTATAAGATTCAGTGAACTCAGGCCAAAATACCTACGCCAAGAAGCTCCCGAGCTTGTCAGCAACCAACGGACTTCTATATTCTAGTGTCTAGATAGGTAGGCTGTGGCAGGCGGGATCAACAACATGTTTCTAGTTTCATTAGCCCTCATAATGCCTTGGCAATACCCGTGTTATGTCTACTGTCCGTGGATACTTCATTATCAAACTTAGCTCGGTGGCATGGTGATTGGTGTGTGTACTATAGACTTATTGTGAATATGTAGTAGATCTTCTGTTGCTGCTGTGCTATAGTAATAGTCTGTAATAGTCGACTCTGCAAACGACTGGAGTGCAACAAGTTATTAAAACCAGCAACTTCGTAGAGTCAAAGCGTGAAAAAAGTGTACCTACCGTGCTACCTCAAGCTTAAGTTCCAACACCCTCGAGCTACCCAAGTGCCTGTCTAGTACATCGTGGATAATGATTGAATCTGGGGTAAATCATGAAAGTGGCTGAGATTGAGTACGAGCGAGTTTGTAATTCAAACTTTGATTGGTCTGAATTCTATTTGTTAACAAAACCTCCAACTTCATACGCTTACCTAACAATTAATTACTCGGTTCCTGCAAGCCGAATTGTTACATCATTCGCCATGCCACTCACTCCAATGGAGATGTGGAGATATCACGGTATTCTGAAATCACTTCGCCACATGGCGTGCTGTTCATGGCGTCCTATTGTTTGAATGGTCATCTAGCCCTCGGCTTTTGGGAAGGGAGTGGTACGCTTTTCAACGGTGATAAGATATCGTCTAGTAATCGTACCCCTCGATTTCTAAGATCTCAATGACGTGCTGGCATGGCTCTGTTTTCGTTGCTTACAATATCACAATTTGTGGTTACATACTCTTTGTACTCAATACACACGCATACATATATAAACATCTATCTCCATTGCTAACAATTTATTTTCTTTACTTATATTAATATATCACAACTATTCATACACATTTATATATTTATATATATGTACACTCTCACATCAATTCATTAGATTATAATTACTCAACAGTCAGATTACACTTGACTACATCACTACTACGACATTTGGGAATCAAACCTAAAAGTACCTACGCGTCGACAATTTAACATCAACATCATGACAACCGCCGCACCCATCCACAATACACCCGCCCACAACCTCTCCCAATCTTCACGAATTGAAACTGCCGGTCAGATCGGTATCAAATACAGTAGTTTTGTCCCTCGTGGTGATACAATTGTCACCCTCAATTATTTCAGACCACCAGAAGATGGTTCTGTGCCTTTCAATTACGTCGAAGAACCACCCCACGGACAACCTCAACGCAACTTTGGGGATTTTGACATCCAAGTTCCGATCAGCGATATCCGCGGTAAAGAATCACAATACAATCTCAATAAAGATGCATTCGAAGTAATCCTCGAGGTTCCGGAGTCTGCAGAAAGGGAATTCAGAGACGAAGATTCAATTAAAAGGAACTATTATCCCGAAGTCGAGAAATTAGTTTTGGATAATGTACCCGGCTCGAATAAAGTGTTTATTTTTGATCACACTGTTCGTCGCTCAGATCCTAATGCTCATCGGGGTCCGGTCGCAAGAGTTCATATCGATCAAACTTTGAAATCGGCCAAACAACGTGTACATCGTCATTTGCCAGAAGAAGCAGAGAAACTTCTTCAAGGTCGATTCAGAATTATAAATGTATGGCGTCCAATCAATGGAGTTGTTCAGGGGAACCCATTAGCTTTCGCTAGCTCTGCAACTACTCGTGACGAGGATGTTATCCCGGTGGAACATCGATATCCAGATACAACTGGTGAAACAGCTGGCATCAGATATAACGAGGGACAAAAATGGCATTACTTGTCTGGAATGAAGAATGATGAGAGATTGTTCCTAGAGTGTTTCGACAGTGAGTCATTGAAACCTGGTACTAAGGTTCAGGGCGGTAGAGTACCACACACTGCATTTGTAGATGCTAGAACACCTGAAGGTGCAAAAGGTAGAGAGAGTATTGAGGTCAGATGTTTGGTTTTTGGTCCTTGAGAATCGAGTTTTATGATATAGAGTTGCAATTTAGCATTGGAGGTTTACTGTATACAATCTGAATTTACGATTTATCCAAAAGTCGTTTTGTCTTTGTTCGAGTGAAGAATTGCTGAACGCATGGGATACAGATCAAAGTTTCAAGGTTTACTTCCCATTCTCTTCTGAAGACAATTAACATTGTTCAAGTTAGTTGCATGGCAACATCATTCAATATATGCTTGAATAACCAACCCTACCCACCTATCTACCCGAGTCAGTATATACACAGCATTCACTCCCCTCACCACCAAAGAGAATTTAAGCGTGCGTATTATAAATAACGTGAAATCATCATCAATAACAGCGCAGTAATGCAATATCCCTTGCTCACTCTACGTAGTAGTTCTGAGCAATCTTCCTGATCAAGACAACACGAACACCTTCACTATAAATTGAAACTACAAACACTCACTCAAAATATATCCAGCAACAGAGAAATAAGTAGTAAAACAAGGTTTGATTTTTCTTTCAGCTACTCCCTCTCGATTCGATGCAAAGAAGTAAATAGTCTGTATCTGAGTGCTTTGGAAGTTGGGAGAAGAATAATTGACTGACGGACTGACTTGGTTCAAGATGCGCTTTTGTTTTTGATTGGGCGTGGGTTTTGGGAGGGAGAGATGACAAGTGAAAATTTGAGTTTCTTTATAGGTCCTTGGATTCCATAATTTTTTGGGGAAGGGGGAAGGAGGAAGGGAGGTTTCTCTTAGAGTTTATTGAAATGATATATTAGCTCTCTCATTTATTCAAAAGAGTTTGATATCATTGTATGAACAAGTGAATGATCTTCTATAGTATAGTTTCTCGCAAATACATAAGAGATTAGCTCTTCCACATTATCATAGCTCTCTATTTAAGAACTATGAAAACCAAATAGTTAATTCTTTAGATTGAATACAAAATTGACAATGAGGACTTACGAATACCGTAGGTACTACGTCATCTGTATCCTTCTCACTTCGTTTACACGAACAGATATATCTAGATACAAGTAAACGGAGTATATATGATTAAGAGTGTATACAAATATTATTCCATTTCGTATCTCAAAGAGTTTTTAATAATATAAGGAATCCAATAGGCATTTAGAAATCAACCTTGGAATTAAAAGCTAGAGAGTGTAAGAGAGTGTACTACAAAGCTATATATGATCGGCTTGGCGTTGAGTCCTAGTAAATACTATACTAGGCTGATCACACAAACGAATTATATACAGTGTGTGACAAGTACTATTATAAGAGCTGTCTCTAGTGTAACACTTTGCCTTGAAAGAACTACACAAGCAGGATACAAAATATCCTTAGAATCTCAAACCAGAAAACTACAATCCGATCGCTTCTGAGCGTTTTTATATATTTGACTATGTATACATGATTGCACACATACACTCGGAGAGCGTGTATATAATCGCATTGCGATTGAGAGCGTTCCGTAACACTCTTAGCTTATTCTATATAATTACTACTTTTTTCCTTTTTCATTCAATTCAATTAAACTGATCTCGTCGAAAAAGATTATCTCTATTCTTGATTATTGTGTGATACTACAATGTCAATAAAGTCAAAATTCGTTTTGACTAAGAAGATCGCTTGAATCGGGTCTCACTAAGCGAGAGTTTCCATTTTTCGTATATATATCATACTTCGGTCCTTGTAACACTTTGCCTTAAAAGAATTGTGTGAGCAGGGTACAAAATATCCTTAAAATCTAAAACTAGGAAACTATAATACAATTATTCCTAAGTGCTCTTATATATTTGGTTATATATACATAATCACATATATACATTCCCCGAGTGTATATGCGATCGTATCGCAATTGAGAGCGTTCCGTAACAGTCCTCGCGGATAGTAAGAATATTAAGGAGGTAAGCCTTTAATAATACATCTATAGCTTAAGTATATATATATAGATATATAATTATCACTCATTATATTATTTATTATACGAAAAATACAATTATTAGATAAATATTATATAACTTGAGAAGATTTTCATTGTTTATTCTCCTCATTTCACACATTACTTCTCTCAATCGCTTAAAACTAATATCCGAGTCTTGAAGAAAATTCATCTTTTCATATTCTCATCTCATTCCATCTCACACCCTCTCTCTTTCTATCAAATCCCACTCATCCACACTTTATCAACCACTCAAACAATGAACCTCTCAATTCCCTTCCCAAGCCCCAAAAAATCTCTCACATCAGCTGAAAACTCGCAGCTAAACGATCAAAATCAAGATCCAGCTTGTTAAAGCGATCTTTAATAACAACCATAACCACACCCACAAGCAAATCTTTCTTATGTGTATACAACAAAAAGCTCTCCCTTTCCCTCAAAGTGTAAAGTCCCAGAGCCAGGCCGTCATATAATGATCCCATCCATCCATTGAATGCATAAGGATTCCTTACAAAAGAAATGTTCCAAAACCCCAGGATATGAAACGCCAAAATAACAATCCCATCATAAAGCTCCAGGTGAAAGAAACAAAAACAACGCATCGAACCAGTCCAGCAAATTCGTATATGCTTCCACGATGCTCCATTCCGTGCAATCCAGTTCCATCCCATCCAATCCCATGCCATCCCAAAAGCTCGACCCGCGAAATATTTGATGCGAGGGAAATCCCATGAAGAGGAACTAAAAAAAAACCAAGCGAGATATAGTACGCCCACTAACTACCATGTTGCCAAAGTGAAAAGTGAAAATGAAAAACAAAGGAGGATTTCGAGAATGAAATGAGTGGAGTTGTTTTTTTTTGGTGAAAATGACATAAATCATTCACACCAAACTGTGTGGAGTATGCAGATGCCTGACCCCCTTGAAATGCAATCGCTAGCAAAAACGCGCAGCGCGAGCCACTTTTAATATCCCAGCCCTATGTGTGTGAGTGCCGCCCGCGCCCTTGCAGAATAAAATCATAATCCTTATGCTGTGATATTGTAAATCGCAGAATGCTCAAGTTGGTATCCTTTGTGTTGATCTCCCGAAATAAAAAGTTGCGCCTTGCTGAAAAGAAAACGCGTGAAAAGAAACAAAGTCGAATGTGGATCGATTAAACTCTCGAGGCGACTGGATGCGCCATATGAAATCGGAGTTGGTGAACCAAAGAATCGATGACGGTTTCTGTCCAAAGAAATTGAAATGTAATATGGTATCTCGCCTTTTTGATACAAACGCCCCACATGATATATATTACAATTGATATAGTATGTACAGATAAATCGAATGTTGTATGAAGTAATTTGGGATCATTGATGATTGCTGTCGGCGGAAGGTTTTGGTGAAAGAGGAGTTCGGTTGAAGACGGTACGACCGAGACTCTTAAGTACTCCAACGCTCTCATTTGATTCAGCATTAACATAAATGCTTGTAGCTGGATCAATCTTGACACGACAGAAGAGTGTCGAGAAAAGGAATTGATCACCATTTGTGTCGTAAAGAGGTAAAGTGCGGTAACCTTGTTTGAGACTGCTGAGTTTGGCAGTGTATGTAGCCAGAGGTAAGGTTTTATCGTTGTAACTGTGACCATCCGATGAGCACCTAACAGTCCAGCGAACAAAAACGAGTTCTGGAAACTTGGTTGTCAAAGCGAAATTGAATTTCTTGTTGAAGACGGGATTAAAGCCATTTTCCTGGACGATGTGTGTGCGACGTTTATGAGGGGCTCCTAAACCAGAAGAGCCATCTTTAGCAGAAGCGTCAAGACCACCTTCGCCAATGACACCTTTCGTCTCCTTGCTCTTATCATCCGCATGATAAACTTCGACTTCAATATATGGATCGACAGAACGGTTAGAAGGAAGACCCTTGGGGCGCATGAGTTGTTGAGCAGAGATGATGTCAATTGAGAAGTTGACATTTTTGCGTTCTCTCTTGACATGATCCGCTCCTGCTTCCTCTGGAACACTAGGAAGCATTTTGATCTCTCGAAGCTCGCTTGGCTTGAGAACATAACCGGATTGATCGGTTCCTCCTGCAAACATAGCATCATTCATTTGCATGCCTAGATCATGAGTCTGCCAGTTGAGAGCCACCATCTGAACACTTCGTCGCCAATATTTGAGGGGGTCGAAGTTGGTAGATGCAACACGCCATCCATTAGGATACACCCGCATGAGATATCTCATGTTGTGTCTGGTCATCGCTCGGCGATCAATTTGCGTCTTGCTATTTCGGTCAAAGGTAGACTCCATGAATGAGAAGATGTGATTGTAAGCTTTGCTTTCGGGATCATCGAAACCACGAAATTTAACACCAGCACTGTAAATACCAAGCTCTCCAAGAACCTTGACAATCTTGCTTGTCTTGGGCTTATCTTTAGGTCTGTCTTCGTTTCCTTCACTATCGCTACTGCTGCTACTCGTAGTCTCATCAGTTCCAGTCCTTCGGAGGTTTTGCTTGATATGGCTTCCGCTCGGGTTTGAAGTTGGTGGGGGTAAGAGAGAGCCACTGGAAATGATTGAGTTATCGAGTCCGACAGGATAGACGCGAGGCGAGCTGAGACTGTTGCCACGAGACCGGTCATTGATCTTGGGGGGAGCTTCATCGGAGATTCTGGGTTTCTTGACTTTGATCAAGATTCGATCCATCAATTGAGAGGGCGAAGGGAGCACCTGGGATGATGGATCAAGAGGCTCTGTGACTAGTAAATCGCCACACGCTTCTTTGATGATCTGAGCCATAGCTGCCTGCTGGGCATCGTTGCAGTGAACCTCGAGAGAAATCCATAATGGAAAGTGTGATTTGACAAATGCATATTTCGCAATGGTGTACATTACATCAGAGAACATGATGGGTCTGGTCATGGTGTGGCCATGATTGACAATCGGTCGCCCATCCTTGCCATCCCAACAATCAATTTCCACGCATCGGCAACCTTTGATCAAAGCAGATATGTAAGCCTCCACACTCGATTCTCCAGCGACTTGTCGCCCCATGAGATAGGTATTGTGAGAGCTGGAAATAAAGTATTCGTGCATGGGACGATCGAGAGTAAAGGTTTCGGGAACAGTTTCGAGAGGAACATTATGGACGGATGTGAAAAAGGTGGCTAGAGCTTCTTCACTCATTCGTGCAGCCTCACCTTCTTGCAATGGCTGATCTCGTGATCTTGATCGACGGGCAAATTTGGCGAAAATAGATTCCCATCTCGCTCGATCCTTCTCAACATTTTCCCCTTGCACTACATTGACAAAGTTAATAAATTCTTCCAGTGTAATTCCTTTAACATTGTCAGAAGCGAGCTCTCTGTAGATCTCGGAAACGTCCCCTCTTCGTTTCATGAGCTTCACAAATTCTTGAAATTCGGAAAAGATCAACTTCTTTGACTTGGTAGCATCTGCTTGTTGAAATCTCTCGCGTAAGAATCTGGACGAAGTGTTGATATGAAGATTTTTGCACAGCTGCTCGACTCCTTCGAAATTGAGAGCCTCTTCATCTTCGGCATGAGGTGTGTCGGAAAACTGCTTGGTCATTTCGCCACGCCAATAGTTTCGGACAGCCTTCTCGTTGAATGCAACCAGACTCGACATGTTTTCATATCTATGTTTAGATATAGCTTCAAGGGTCGTCGTCCAAAGGTTGAATGTTTGTTCATCTGGTGCAATCAAATGCATGATTTTCGTTGAGCGCCCGGTCGACTTATTGTCAGGTACAACGTAGAGGATGGAGAAGAAACGAGGTTCGTCCTGAGTGTCTACCTTGAATTCTTCTCGATAGTTTAGTGCGTCAGATCCTAGTCGAATTTCCTTGATGTTGTCTATGAGGAAGCTTTTCGCGGGTCTTGTCTTGTCCCACGATACTTTGCAAGCTTCATCTTCGAGAACGAATGTAAGAACCTTTCTCTTCTTCTTTGTGATCTTGATCATCGTGGTGCCTTGGAGAAGAACAGTAGGGATAACCGGACCGAATGCGAGGCCTGCGTTGCCGCCAGTCATGGTCGAAGAGCAAGCGAACGAGGCATTGGAACTTGGATAGTCCCCGACAAGACCTTCGATACCCAATGGCGAATCCACCCATTCAATGGTATCCTCGTGAACGTCCTCGTCGGAATCAGAGTTGAATAGGTAGTGTCTGGAATCTGGGGCGGTACTGGTACTGTCACTTCGACGTCGCAACATGACTGGACCAGCACTTTGTTCCCGACTTGTATTTGTAGACTGACGTCTTGAGATCTTGTTCGATAACCTCCTCATCAAGCCTTGCGACCGATTGCCAGTGAATGTCTCGGCCATGGCAGTTTGACTGTGTTTCCGCGAGACGACTGAATCGGGTAGAGATTCGAAAGGGGGGAGGCGATGCTCAGGCTCACGCCCTCTTGGGCCTTCGGGCGATACTTGTAATGAGGAGTTGTTGGTCATGACTTGACTAGTTTCGGGTGACATGATTGGCGATGCTTGCACAGAGCTTGAGGTTGTGACCGAGGAAGCCGACATTGGAACGGTGGGAGCGGACGTAATCGTGGGAAGGAATTCGGTTCGCACACGCGATATACCACGTCTTCGAGTTAAGGAGGACGACCTCTGTGGATATGGGGGCATATGAGGAGATTGTTGTTGTGTGGGAGCTCTCGAGGTAGTGGGAGCCAGGTTGGGACTCGACGTAAGAGAAGACATCGTGGAAGAAGATTCACAGTCATTCATAGTGAGATTGCAATTGAAATGGATTGTCCAATGGCGCCAGTTCGTATGATCAACTAATAGCTGAACTCGGGGCTGAGAACACTATACCATGTAAATGTAATTGAGCGCATGTCTTTGGAGAAATTGGAGAAATTGGAGAAAGTGGTGGGTGATGGGTGATGGGTGATGGGTGATGGATGCGTCGTTTATTTTGCAGCAGATATGGATTGTATGATTTCGACAGGGAGATGGATTGGATGCGCCGAAAACATGCGACTTTGATTTCCTTTTGAGGAATTTCAATTCATAAGCAATTTTTTTCTTCTTCTCTTTTTTCGTGTTCAGTGAGACGTCGGATCTGGAAGATCTTGCATTTGATCGTAATGAATCGTAGCAGTAGGTGACCAGATTGGGAATTATTTCACGACCTTGCTGTTGTGTCGGAATGAAATTTTGCGTGTTCGACTAGGATTGATAAAGGGCTGTAGGGTTGTTGGGTTGCGGTATGCAAGTATGTGTGTGAGGGTGTGAGGGAGTGAGGGAGTGAGGGAGTGAGGGTGTGAGAGTGTGAGTGCGTGTATGTGTGTGTTTATGGTGGTGGTGGTAGTGGTGGTGGGGGGGGAGGGGGGTTTAAGTTTCGGTTTATTTTTCTGGGTGTGGTGGAGGGTGA
>PHWZ01000144.1:0-77329 GCA_004379285.1 Botryotinia calthae | reverse complement strand
AAGGAAGATAGCTGGTGAGGAGAGAAGAGGGACGGCTGAAGGGGTCCTCACTCTAGAACGAGATTCTTCTGGCTTCCTTGGGTATCAAGAGCTTCAATTTTTTAGGCTCTGCAATTACCAGTCTATATATTATATAAAGCAGAGTGTTAGGACTTATTCAAGTCGCTTAGTTGTATTACCGATAATAGTCAAGGCGATTAAGCGTTTAAGATACAAGTTTCAGATACAACTCTTCACAAAAAAAGTCATATATCTAGTGATATGAAAAATTGTAGAAATATGGAGTACTATTTCTTTGTTAGGAGCTTCCTTTGAGAAATACTTCCCCAAATGTTTCTCCTCGATGCAAAATATGTATGAACATGTTCTAATAGTCCTGTTTGCGAATCTTCTACGTTCTGGTCACCAAGATGTGGCGAAGCGCTGATCTCACTAGGAGAAAGTTACAGTTCGGAAGGGGTGAGATGAGCTGTGTTCTGGGTCGCATATTAATGCAGCACCTAGATTCAATAATTTGTTCAGAAATCAAACTTTGGGTGCCCTTTTGTATGAAATAGGAAGGCCCCTATGCACTACACTCGGTTTAATATCGTGTTTCCAAAACATGATCTTTTTGCTAAATCCATATAACAGTAATTCAATTGCTTTCCATTCAATCAATATGACTCCAAATTGAAAAAAGCTCTATGTTATAACACAGACCTCAATTAATAGAATCAATGCACTAATTCGAAATAATTCTGATCAACTCCCCATTGAATGGAAGATTGAATGAAAATACCATTTTTTATTGGGTTGGGCTTCAAACAAGTAGAGAAGGGTGATAAACTGTGCGTCTTGTATGGGTCACCTGTGCCTTATATTTTGAGACCACATGGTGATTATTGGGCTGTGGTTGGCCGATGTTACGCACATGGTCTTATGAACGGAGAGATTGGAAAGGCTTTAGAGTGTGGGGAAGTGACATCACAAGTATTCGAGATTAGACAATTCAGGATTGATGAACATATATATGAATTCTCAGAAATAATAAAAGATCCCGGAATTCAAGTGTCAGCTTTGATTAAATCTCTATTTTCTTCTCCCTCCTGACTTTCATCTCCCAATCGACAGCACCACTCTACCCAGCCTGATAACCCTGCTTCTTTGTGATATCGAAGGTCTTTATAGTTTCGAAATAATAGAAACATACTCTAATCAAGATTTGTATCGATCATTTTCAAGGACTTGAAAGTGGATCAAAACTTCTGCTGCTGAAATGCGAGCTTTTCAATCCATTGACAGCAATTACAAAGCATCAGTATGATTGATAGGATCGAAAAGAAAACCTTTACTGGCGATTATGGATTCACAATTAAGTCTCGCATAATCCTTAGGAATCGGAGCTTATATAAATGAAATTCTTTCCCCTCAACTGCTCTGAAAAAAAAATCTATACTTCCTCAGAACGTCTCCAGCATGTGAACAGCTATAGCATGGGTAATTTACAATAATAGAGGGAGAGGGGAAGAAGAACAGTACAGTGATATTTTTTTATATGCGAGCATATAAACAGTGAACATCTTATGTAATCAACACGGATGCTTAGTTACACTTTTACTATCATTATTAACGAGATCCTAAAAATCGATCTCGCTTCCATCGTTTGAATCCTCATTCATCAGCTGATGAGTTTTGAATAGTCTGATGTGCTGTAGCAAAGTTAAATGCGGATTGATCCTCCAAAAGCACCATATTGCGGCGTCCGGGTTAAAGAGCTTATGGAATTCTTGCTGTTGTGTATACGTTTCACTACCGTCTCCATATTCATTCATAACCGAGCAAAAATCTTCGCATTGTCACCGCATATTTCTCGCCGTCAAATCCAAAATTCTTTAATCATCCTTCCCTAAAAGATTCATCATCTCATTTTTTGTGAAATACATCCTCGTATATCCCTCACCAAAGCATCAAGATGATTTTTTGGGTCCAAAACCCTATGATTCCATGCTTTGTAGCTCCCAAAACAATACCTAAGGAGGAGAAAAAAGAGGAGAGGAGAGGTGTTGAATTTATACTAATCGAGTATGACGAGAACAGTATTCTTATTCTCGACTATTTTCGAGACTCCCGAGTCCAGCTCTATAAGATCTATGCCTAGTCAAGAATTATCTCAATTATGAAAATAAAACCGCCTGTAGCATTACTTTCCTCATCCACTTTTTCAATCCCAATCTTATTGCAAGCTATACAAGAAACCTACCAATCAACTCATTCTTCACAACACATATAAACTTTACTAAATCTCTCTTATTATGCACGTTACCCAGCAACGATGCATTCGCACCATTCCTGTATTCTCACAGCATACCCTAGCGAGAGCAGACAGACAATAAAAAGAGATCAAGTATCTTTTCACCGGGTGTCTTTCTTTTCTATCAGATAAAGCAGAGTCAAGCCTAGTAACAAAACAATCTTTCAACAACAACGGGAGGAATTCGATAATCAACATATCTAGCCGTCGTCGAGATAGCAAAAAACAAAAATCTCACTCACTATCGCACTATCGTATATAAACCACCATCCATCCCACCACAAGCTCAGCAAAAGAAAACTCAAATCCAATCCACCTACTTCTGAAAAACTTCCGCAGACCGCAGATGAAGCATCATCAACCAGCAACTTCAGATACTTTCGAAATCTCTAGAACACAAGTTTAGAATAATATCATGACTCGCAATAAATCTACACTTGCTGCGGAACAAAGATCCAAACAAAAGATCCGAGATGCGAGATCAAAACTAGGAGGTCCGGAAACCATTACACGAGTATCTTCTTCTTCCAGAAAAATACAATACACACATTCTAGATCCATATGCGTCACATAGAGAACCAGACAAGGGCAAATTATCCGCGTTTGGAAAATTCAAATTGTATTCTACTCGGGGTGTAAATATTATCATACTCTCTTTGCAAAATGTATTATACTATATTTTACTTGTCTCCCATACTTTTCAAAGTGAAGATGCAATTCCATCGCGCTACCCGACTATCTGCTATATAAAATAGTAACATACCGAAGTACACACTCGCTGGTATTTACATTTTATGTCTTGCTAAGTACTGCCAAGGAAATACCCTCATCAGGTTGTTCATGAAACCTGCGTGCGTCTTCAACACGACATCACAATTACTAGTCCAATAAAATGCCAAACTCAGATTTTATCTTCTTTGGAACTTTTTTATAACTGTAGAGCCCTTAGAGAACTCGAGTTTGATATTTATACAAAAGAAGGGATGGTCCTACTACATCATGAGACTCTTATTCAATTTTAACTTGCCCGTCGCAATTGAACACGAAAGTGGATACCCGCATCGAGCATTACACATTCAGACCTTGACACTGCAATGCTTTTTGCATGTAAATCTTTTTGTCAAGTGGAAGTGAATAGGTACTTTTAAAAATGGAAAGTCATGTCATTAAGAAGCTGGAACGATTTCGACAACCCGCTGAACATTCAAAGCTGACCGAGGGAATTCTACCTCAAGCAAAGAGCTAAAGGTTTTGTTCCAACCCCATCTATACATTTCATTATAAACTGCTTCTTGATACTATGACATTCTTTTGTCAACAAAAGTAAAATGATTTCTCCCGAATCGTCATATTGGGAAATCGACAATCAACTCAATGTTCGCAGAAATTATAACCTGTATTATGCCATGCCTCTCCAGTTGTTGTCACAAATGCGCCACGTTCCTCCATCAATTTGAGTCTATGCCCCTTGGCCTCTTCAATTCCCATAAGTAATGGATTGTCATTGTCATTAAAGTATTCTCGCACCATTTCCATCAGCTCCTGGGAGAATTTCATGTCTTTGGCCGAAGTATCTGTGGTTACGCCATTCTCTTTCAAAAGCATTATTAACTCAGCAGTAAGCTTCGACATAGCTGCTCTACGAGCCTCGGGGGTATTTCCGAATACAGAGTCAGCCCACCAATCCAGTTGCTGGGGTGGAACGTTGGCGGTGGAAATGACACGAAAGGTTGGGTCCACGAGCCATAGGGCAATGAATCGTCGATGGCCTGGTTTAGTAGGATCTTCTAAGCGAAAAGACGAAACCTTGTGTTGACTTCTCTATGCGTTAGCACCCAGCATTAAAGATCGAAGCCACCAACTTACAAGACGTTGGGGAAGGCAAGTAGTCTTCCCTGACGTGTTTCAACGCTTCCATAATTTTGAAGACACGGAGAATTTCCTTGTCCCAGGTTTGTTCCATAAACCTGCTCTAGCCAAGAATAGGAATTTTGTCCAGTTACGAGATCACGGTCTACATCTTCCAGTGTCTGCATACGGAATGAGAGGTCGCTAGAAGTAATATTCTCACTATCAAGGTAGTAGAGCGCAGTACCGGCAATGTGCTCGTTCATTTGTCCCTCGATCTTACATCATGTTAGCGCAAGATTCATTTTGGATAAGAGTTATTCACTCACATGCCAACTACCCGCCGGAAATTCAGGCTTTTCCGGAGTAAGCTCAATGGATGCCATCTTAATAATGATTTGGAGACCGGACTCTTGAAATTGATGTGCAAGGCGGAGCTTGATTGAATAATCGATATCCTCGAAAAATGGCTCTGTAATAACGGGTTTGCGTGTCTCCTCCCATTCTTCTTCGGCATCTTCCTCTTCCTCTTCGTCTTCCATTTCATTGTCAGTACCCTCGATATCTATCTCACCCTCATCACCAGTTTCGAGACTCGATTTCTTTCGGCCAACTACTGGCTCAGGACCCGAAGGATTCCAATGATCCGTATTTTCATCGCTGGAATAAAGTCAGAATTAAGATCCTCATCCCAAAAGAATTGTGGGAAGCACCTACTCCGGGTCTTGAGGGTATGGGAATCGAGGCTGCAGTCTTCCTGCACCATGCTTTGTTTTGTAGTCGATATTATGAGCAAGACATTGATCCCATAAAGGAAGAGCAGTCTCGACCAACTTTTCAATTGTGCGGTAAATCTCAGGGTATCTGGTTGGATGAATGTTGTTAATGTAACTGGTAAATTTGACTGTTCCATCTTCTTGGAAAGCCATGTTTGCAGGCAACCATTGATACGTGCTTGACCAATAATGATAACGTCCTGCATCCGATCTTTGATACCTCCAGGTGGTATCTCTCGTTTCCTCGTGTCTTTCCCCTCCCAATGGGATGATTTCACCTTTTCCTGCCCATTTCTCGATGGCGTCATTGACTCCAACGGCTTCATCCTTCATGATTCGACTACGACCGTACACTAAAGGGTACATTGAAGGATGTACAAGGTCTTGAACCATGTCATCTGAGTTGGGATGCCAGTCAAGCGATGAAGATTGATCACTCTTGAGCGTATCAAAAGCCTCGCGCAAAGAATTATGGAGATCCGCAGAGACTAAATGATCCGATTTGGCAACAGATGCGCAGGCTTCAAGAGTTGGAATGACACCAGTTTTCTCATAATATTTGGCTTTACTTCGAAGTTCTTCGATACACTTTTCAACATTAGGTTAGTTAAAGAAGACATTATGCGGAGAGCTACTTACACAGTCAAAAGTACTAGTGTTCATGATACCCTCTAAACGTCTGTCAACATTATCATGATTCGTGCTAATCTTGCCGTGTTGATTCCGAGTTTGTTGTTTGTCACGAATTGCTATCATCCAAAATTGCTCGTCTGGGATGGCTAGAGCTTCTGCACGCCACTTGGACACAATTTCTTCGTTGAAGACTTTCTTATGCCAATCTTCCTTATCCGTGAGATGATCCATAATGCTCATCATGGCAAGCTCTCGGACATATATCAATTTCGAAATCGCACCCCAACAGCCATTATGGGCGGCGATTGGATAATGACTGCTTTTGTTGGACAGTTTCTGTGGATCATAACGCAAGGGAAGGCCAAGACCTGGATAATCTGGCATTGTCAAAGGTTTCGAGGATCGTTTTGCTCCTTCTCGGTCTCTGTGATTGTGTGTATGGATGATGAATGAACGAATGGTGGACCAAATGAATGTGTGTGATTTTACCTTGAGGATGGTCGTCGGAACTTATATCTCGTCGCTCAGACTATTTGTTCAATTGAGATGATCCTAGCATGTTCTGCCTGTTCTGCCTAAGAGAATAAGAGAATAAGAGAAGGAGATATTCCAAGATTGTTCGGGATTCGATGATTCGATACCGTCGATGTAAGATCTAGGTACGCCTGGTGTTGGACAGCTGAAGCTAATCATTTTTCGGCCTAGTGTAGGCAGAACACTCGTTTCCATCCCACCAGCTAGTTCTCAACTAGGAAAGAATGGATATCCATAGTTATGTAATCAATTTATCGGACATCGATTTCCCCAATCGGAGTATTACTTCTTGCTTTATGAGTGTAATATCAGTCTTTCATTCTAACCGATTGTAGATACGATGCCTAAAATTGGTGAGGGATCACGTGGTGGTGATATCACGAGACCAGCAACGAGCATTTCATTTAGAAAGCTCGGGGTGACTCTCGAAGATTTGGTCTCCATGCTTCGAATAGTCTCCGTCGGGAGAGTCTAGTGACTCTAGTCGGCCGTTTTGCATACTTCAGACTTCTCTTTTCTAAAATAATACCTACTCAGTGGGTAGTGTCTATATATATGTATCAATATCATGCAGAAGTTGCTCTCACTCTCTCATAGCAGCGGCTTCTAGTACCTCTTTCATACTCCTCATATTCTCTCTTCTTCCCTCTCAAGTAATAGCACCATCACCTCTTTTCCAAACCGTTCTTCTATTACCGTCGCCAGCTCTTCCGTAATCTCAATATTTGCACCTCGTTTTCAAGTGATAGTATCATTTCCTCCTCTCCAAGTATGGTTGCTATTGTTTTCCCAGCTGATTTCGCGATCCTTATACCTGCTCCTCCATTTTCAAGCAATAGCTTCATTATTTTGTATCCACAAGACGCATTTCTTGCTATTGCCTTTAATATGTCTTCCGTAATAATGATATCTGCCCCTCGATCTTCAAGCAATAGCTTCATTATTTTGTATCCACAAGACGCATCTCTTGCTATTGCCTTTAATATGTCTTCTGTAATATTTATATCTTCCCCTCTATTTTCAAGGAATAGTAACATTACCTTCTCTTCAAATCTCTTCGCTACTATCTTTACTATCTCTTCATTAATAGCTATTTCTGCTCCTCGATTCTCAAGCAATACCATCATTATCTCGTTTCCATGTTTCCAATTTCCTACTACTGCTTCGACCACCTCTTTCGTGATTATCATATCTGTCCTTCGTTTCTCAAGCAACAACATCATAACCTCCGTTTCACATCTTTTCGCTATTATTTTTACCATCCCTTCATTATTGGCTATATCTGCTCCTCGCTTCTCAAGCAATAACTTCATCATATTATTCCGAATGGTCCTACCACGTGCTGCGGCCTTCACTATCTCTTCTGTGATTACCAAGTCTACCCCATATCTTTCAAACAATAGCATCATTATATTCCTTCCCATCAGCTCGTTCCTCGCCGCTGCCGCTGCCACTGCTATTCTATCGATAACTACTACCTCTGGTCTGCAGTAATCGATCAATAACATCGTCATCTCCTTTGCACTCTTGTAATTGTTTACTAACGCCTGTGCAACCTCTTCAGTGACGATTATTTTATCTGAACGTCCCGAAATTAGTATTTCTCGAAACACGTTGAAGCTTGAACGTGCTGCTTTCAAAATGTAATTCTCTCCAGTTTCATTTGTTAAGCCATTCGGGACTCTACTTCTTAAAACCTCTGCGAGCCACTGTTTGTCAAGTATGATTGCAACATCCCACACAGACATTGGCAATATTATACCATAGAAGCACCGCCTTTGCAACCAGACTGCTTGGCCCCATTCTGATAAAACGAGCTGAAGTTTGTTTACTCTTCTTTCCGCTTCAATTGAAGTATGAATATGATCAAACCATGAATATGCAGCATAATTTAGAAATTTGCCCGCGTCTTTAGCCATCAACTCAAGAGATTCGGGTCGATTTTCTATACATTCATCAAGAGACAAATAACTTAGGCA
This sequence comes from Botryotinia calthae, assembly GCA_004379285.1. NCBI lineage: Eukaryota > Fungi > Ascomycota > Leotiomycetes > Helotiales > Sclerotiniaceae > Botryotinia > Botryotinia calthae. Next base: position 69,266 of record PHWZ01000144.1, on the reverse strand, counting down.
GGTATCTGCAAGGAGCAGCTCTGCTCGTTCACACTCTTTTAATATCTCTGCCTGTTTCAAGATGCCAGAACCCCTCAGAAAATCGCGTAGTGTTTGATGGATCAAAAACGCGTTTTCGCTGATAATTTCTACTAAGCTGTCTAGAAGTGTTTGGGTTGCTTTGGTATTTAATAGCACTCTTTTTCTGTCATAGTCTTTCCAACTTTTCGCATTTTTGGTCATGCAGACTACCAAGGCAATTTTCAACTCTGACAAGCTGAGTGGACATCTTGCGTATGTTTTCCATATTAACAATACCATTTTCTCCGAATTCAGTAATATTTTCTCCAGAAATTAGAAATACAAATCGTTCATCTCCGCTGGTAGCTGTTCTATTTTTCGCTTAATATTGTTGAGTGATAGTATTTCGAGCTCTCGAATCTCGCGTAGGAGTATACTGACCCAAAGGAATATTCTACTCATTCCTGCTCTTGCAGTTTTGGTGACTTCGTTCCTCATATCGTTTGTGAATGTATCTTCGAATGAGCTCAATTCGGAATCGATAAAGAGTGACAAGTCATTTTTGGATGCCCGAAGTGTCCTACATGGGGAAAGTCCACTCTCCATTGCCAGCTTCACCGGCCTGCTTGTACAAAATAATTTCAGAACAGATTCGCCAGACTTAATGTTGTAGAGATGGTTGCTCAAGTATTTCACTAAGCTGACCATATCTGTAACATAAACATCGAGACCGTCGATGATGCAGTAGATACGAGGATATATATTTGATGTGATCAAATCACAGAAAACGACCCAAAGGTCGTCAATGGAACTTCTGAAGAATTCATTCTTCTCATTCTTGTCTTTAAAGCGGTTTGGAAGCCTTTGATAAAGTCTCTGATCTTCACATAGCTGGACAATAAAGGATCGAAGAATGGACGATGCTACCCGAGAGCTTTCCTCGTTCTTGATGTTACAAAAGAAGTAGATGGTCTTCTCTTTGGATCCTTTTTGTTGTGCCGTTCGTCCTTTTAAATTGTCCACCACAAAGTTGGTAAGAACAGACTTTCCCTGTCCTGGACTCCCGGTGACAAGTAAGGTACTTGATTGCTCAGTATCTCGCCAGTTGATGAAGTCTTTTCCACGAAGCGGAACTGTGTGATCAGGATCAAAATCCGAATCTGCATCGGATTCGTATGTGTCGCTGGATTTATCTTCTTGTAAGTTATCGACTTCATCTTGATTGGTAGTCAACCATTCAAGGCTTCCCCGCACTGGGTCCCGTACTTTATTTCCAGCCTTGAAGCTTGCATAATGAGGTTTATTCAAATCATCCCAGTGACATTTCTCTTCTGCGGAGAGTTCTAGGAGATATTAGATTTGGTAGCGTAATTATACATGATCCAATAATCACATACTTTTCATCGAACTAAATCTTGCTTCAACAATACAAGGTGCTTTATTGACAAGCCCCTTTAATGAATCAAGTACCCGAATATAATCATTATCGAAAGGATTAGAGAACTTAACTAGATCTGAGTGGTCTCTAAGGAGCCCCTCTTCGTAACAAAAATTGTTATTGAAGTTGATTTGACAAGTCGAATTCTTCGAAACTATATAGCAAAGCGGTCTATCCTTTACTAATGATCTATTTTCTAACTATTAAAAGATGTAAGGAATCGGTTTATGTTAAGAAAATTTTTAAATGTATCTTTCTAATCATTTGAGTCTCTTTCAATTTATAGTAAGATCTTATCTGGAATTGTTCTTTTGTATAGCACTGTTTAAATTTCTGCTTGATTATATTTAAGAACTGAATTGGTTCATGATCTTCATTATTCATTTGAAGATTTTTGATCATTTTCTTGTTGAGTTCTCCAGCTACAATTTGTATAAGTGATTTGTTGTTGAGGTTTAAGTTAGGGATTCCAAAGAATATTAAATCGTAAGATGAATTGAAGAAATCATTGTTTTCGGAATTCTTGCTGCTCATTATAGCGATATGTAATGTCTACGGTGTATTTATTAGTTTGTGGTATTTCAATAAGGAATATTAAAGACAGACTTCCTTGACTAGCAAACCTCTAAGGCTATGAGTCACGAAGATAATAGGTCTTTGGCTTGTCTACATATTGATTATCAGTATACCGAAATGTATAACGATTGTTGTGACAATAATCTGGGTAGCTGAGCGAAACGCTCTGATAGTATTTAAAAATGCTTTCGCTAAATCGGAAATAGAGTGTTTTGTATTCCTATTTATAATTGATGTATTGTATTTATAAGCCAGAATCCGAGCAGACGGTATGTCTTTGGGAAGAAAATTGCGAATCCAGATACCATCCTTTCCCTTGAACGAGCCGATCGGATGGCTACCTAGACCGGGGACAGAAATGATGCTATCATTTGTTAATTCAAATTACTTCCGACATCAATATATGTCTAACTTACTCTACGGATGCATTATCGCCTTCAAAAAGGGGAGTGACTCCAAAGAAATTGTCATCAACGGTATACCTCGACAGAAATTCTCCCAGATTTTCGACTGAATTGATCGTTGCTGTCGACTTAGAAGAAGATGAGTTCGTTAATGTAAGATGAGAATCGGATTGAAACATTGGCAAACAGTCTACAAGTTCTTTTTTCAAATGTTCTATCGTTGTTTTGATTGGTATCCCTTGAATACGAAAACATCTGAGCTTTTTTGGCGGCGGAGGTGGTTCTGTGATCTTTGGGGCTTCTGGGTCTTCTTTGGTCTTCGCTGTTTTCGAAATTTTCGAAATTCTTGCAGTTTGTATTGCAGTAAACGCGAAATAGACAATGGTAACGATAATTATGAAAGCCATTGTATGTAACAGCTCGTTTTCTGGTTTAATATCCATCGTTGTTCGTTCAAATCTCGAAAAGAAGATTATGGATTGTATGAGTTGATGAGAAGTTGAAGAATGATTGAATCTGATTTAACAAAACCATAATGGTCACAGGCGAAAAATAGTGATTTCATCCTCACGTGAACCGTGGCTGAGTATAAATCAACCTTGCAGTGTATATTGGAATTCAATGTGTTCGCTGGCAAAAGTGACTGCATATCGGGTATAAACTTTCAGCTGAGGCTATTTAGCCGTGGCTATGATTGTGAATCTTACGTCCCACGTGACGTGTCATAACGAATTGTATCTATTGGAAGCATCTCTTCTTGTATCCCTTCTTTAATTTTGTTTAAGTGCTTCATCGGTCAAAATCAATTTGTCGTTTCTTCTCACAAACTTCGGTCTCTCTTAAGATACAAACAATTCTTCGTCATCTCAATGCAAGAACCACCCTTTGCGAAAGCTGATCAACTCAACGATGAGCTTGACATCATAGCAAGTTCGACAGCGCCCGCAATATCAAAAATACGCCTACCAGGTCAACCGCGTATTTATATAAGTCAGCGCGCAGAGGTCGATAATTTTATCAAACAAGAGTTTCTTCTAAATGACCTAGAAGAGATCTCTCCATACTTATGGATGATGTCAAAGCATGACAGTAAAAGCATTTCTCCTCTACATCGCCAAAAAGTCAAAGGTCGCGATATAGTTGTCACCGAAGATCCACGATTGCATTTAGTATGGTATCACGACCGCATATTCATCAAGCCACTTCCAAAATATATTCTATCCCATTACTTTTGGGAGCTTTATCTTTGCACCAATCGCCACTCTTCACCGGAGCATGTTACCCTTCAAAAGGCAGTGCTAGGATATCTCAGGACATATATTCATCTCATCCAACACGAGTCAGATTTCCGTATAGCTGTTGATGATAAGCTTCAGTTGATTCCTCCTGATATCACGTTTCTGAAATTCTGCGATTTCACCGCGTCTCTGGAACATCTACTTGATGTCGATGTTGCTGGACGATATGCTTATGGGGAAATTCGGCTGACGAGACTTAATCTGTATTCGAAAATCCTCTTGCAAAAGTTCAGCTTCCACCGTGTTCAGGCGCAATACTCGGATTACTTCGCTTCATTTTATGGGCCTTTACTTTTTGTATTTGCAATACTTTCGGTAGTTTTAAGCGCGATGCAGGTTTCTACGGCTATTGACCTGACTGCAACCAAGCAGTGGGAATCTTTTGGGCAATTTTGCCAATGGTTCAGTATCACATGTCTTTCTTTGGCAGTAATCTTGGTTATTTGGCTTAGTTTGTTATTCTTATATAAATTTATTAAGGAGTGGGTATATGCTATTGGCGAGCATCAGAGACGGAGAGATTGTTCAAAAGTTTGACACGTCACTATATGTAGACAATATTATCAGTCTCCCCATCTTCAAAATATAAACGATAATCATATCAAAGTAAGCAAGCGACGAACTCACCTACCGACCTTTTGCACCTCGCTTCCGCACCACAGTCTGCAAAGAAACACTTTATAAGCTTTGATCGGCCGATTAATTCCTCAGCCTGCGCACAGCTTCTATCTCATCAAGATATCCCTACCTATTCATAAACACCAGAACTATACCTATGACACCATTATTGATTATCCTCACAGCATCAATTTCAGTAGTACTTAAAGTCTGTCCTCGCATCATCAATACAGATGGAGCAACCCAATCTTGTCTCCTGTCCCAAGATTTCCTTCCCATTTTCACCTCCGTCTATCTCTGCCCATAAAATCACCCCCTTAGATCATCTTCAACTAGCTGGATCGCGTCAGAATATTGCAGGAGATATAGACATCTTACCAGCAACCCGCAGGAAAGCCCATATCTCATCACCATCAAATCCCAATGCAACCTTGAAATCAAAGGAACTTCTCACTTTTTTTCCACCTGAGGATTCTCGTTGGCATCTTATCAACAGCTAAGTAATAAGATTGTTCGCTGCCGTCTAGAGATATAAAGAGTTGTGAAATTATTGCTTCTCACTGATTCTTACTTGCATTTAACTAGAACATGCGCGCCATGAAACCTAGTTCATCTTCCCTTAGTGTAGTCCACCACTTATTATACGTGCAACCACCAATACATATCCCTTCTTGGCCTGAGGAACAAGATTTTGTATAATCAACTTGAATTCTCGCTTGATCATAACGCCTCTTATACATCTGATTCTATACCCCTCCCATATTTCCTCGAGCCTCAAATCTCGACACTTACAAGACAGGCACATGCCGTAAAATAAATTTCCTTGATTGTTTCTCCTACTTGTAATTTTCTAATTCAATATGTCACTATCATCCCATCTCTCTCCTCCCAATTATACCTACACCTCATCAAAGTCCAATGAATGTCAAGTTCTCATGAGCCTTGTTTATGAGGTCAGTAAAGACCACTATTTGTTTCCAATGCTTCACTAATCAACCCTCCATCAGATCACCTTTTTCTCCTCTTGACCCACCACACTAGAACCTCTTCCCCGGCTTCTGCAAATCCCCCCAAGCAGTATTGACTTGTTTCTTAATCTCCTTGAAACTAACAATAAAGCAATTTTCCCCATCTCTACTCGTCAATTGAATCTTCTCATCACTCCCCGCATCTAATTTATTTAAACACCTTATAATCCACGCCATGTCCGTAACTGGCCTTCCTTCTGGATCAACCGAATGAAACACATAATCTCTGAAAAGTTTCAACGTATATTGATTTCCAGTTTCGCTCCATTGAGGATTATTTTCGTATTCTGGCCTTTCATTGATATTGCCAAGTTTAGCCATTAAGCGAACGAGTCGAGCATTCTCGAGCTCGCGACCGAGGTCGGAGGTTAATTCGTCATTCGCTTGGAGGGTGCTATCGAAGGCAGTGGCCATGCGGCCGGAGATTCCACGTATGAAAGTTTGTAGATCTTTAGTTTCCGGGGAAGAAGGCGTTGTGAGAAGCCACATTATTGTATCGACAAGTTCTGCAGAATAAATTCGGCTAAGGCTATCGATATTGGTTTGCAAAACTTGAGGGTTAGTTTGAGGTGTGATTGATGCATTGACTGTGGCTAAGGACAACATAAGTATGCCGAATAAATGTAAATCTTCATATTGAAGTTCCTTGATATCGCGACGTTGTTCGTAGTGTAGGATGTCGAAAATAGGACATGCATTAAGACGAATTCGATTTTTTTCTGTAAGAATAACTTTACTCAAATGCATACATCGTACAGCAAAATTAGCCTGATGGACAGCCTTGATTGCAACTGTGATTTGTACAATGTATGCCCAAAGAATGTCTTCAGATATTCGAGGAAGTTGATTTCTATAACGGCTTGTATTTGTGGTGGAAAAGTGAAACTCTAAAAGAGTTTTTGAAAGTGGGTGGTAATTTGTGACAATTATTAATGAACTGCCATCTTTGAATTGTCGCGTAGTAAAAGCATCAATGAATGATACAACACCCGCACTATTGACTTCGTTCCATTTCTTGATGGCTCGAATAGCTTTATCATTGGCAAGAGTATAACCTATCATTCGTTAGTACTAGTTCATGGAAAGAAAGAAATGTAGCTGTCTCACCTTCTAGTCGTCTCAAGCAGCAAAATTTGCCATTCTTTTCTGCCATCGCTTTGTATACCCAACTTGTGCAACCAAAAACAGCGGTGCTTCTATTCTGGGTTGTGTCTAGAGCGACGAGAGAATGGTATGAATTAGTTGATGTACCAATATTCGGAAGGGCATCTGTTTTGGTTAGTGATGAAACCATCATAATGTTTCTCGTGCTTACTTGGCATTACTTGATGAGAAGCTTCGGACTTTCTTTGAAGCTCTTCACGAAGCCGGTCGGGTAGGAAAAGATCATGGATAGATTTTTGATAAGGCGTCAAGTTATCCGTATGTGGACCAACCGGAGCATAAAAGTGGTAATTCAAAGGCTGGACGCTATAGTTTGGTTGTCCTTGAAAGTAGGTTCCACCCGTTCCTCCTGTTGCTACACCTGGTCCTGCTAAAATGCCAAGGTCTTCCGAATAATGGTTCTGAAAAGTGGTTGGAATCGTTTGAGAGACATTTCCCATTGAAAAAGGATCATAAGTAGCTTCAGGTGTGGCGCCGTTGGTGGGTAGCTTAATTTTACGTTAGTACGCTTTTCAGTATATACAATAGATACTTTCATGCCCAAGTTGGATATGGAGATGACAACTAGGGATAGATGAAGTGGTGCTTACAGTTTGAGAGAGATCGTAGTTCTGTGGAGTAAAGTCTCTTTGTGTTGGATTGAATTGAGGTATTTCTGGATCGAGTGGTGCATTAGGTGTAGCAGTCCCACTCGTAAGTCCTCGGGGAGTGAATGGAGCCGCATTTGCAGCTTGCGAAGTTATTGAAGATGCTCCTTTATTGGATGAGGATATGGTTGCTGGTGTAAAAGAAGGCGAATCTACGTTTAATGCTTTCTTTGGCCTGTCATCGTTAAAGTTAGTATTCAACAATGTAAGTGTCTGTCCCGGCCTCTCATTCGATCTCAAATCTCGACCATGATAAGGTGTTTCCAAACGACTCAATTGTTGCGGATGAGTCGAGGAATGATTAAATTTTGTCTGAACACTGGTTGGGGAATATTCTGCCGAGCCCGAAGTGTGTCTATCTTTCCATACTCTTTTGCGAGTGATTTTTGCAGGGCTAACGACCTGGGGTTTAGAAACTGGATGGTCCTTCTTGTCTATGGCCAACCATGGCTTGTGCCATGGATTATCCATTCTTTTTGATCAACTTAGATTTGGCAATCCGTACAATCCATAGATGTATGATGTAATCTTGGGACTGCTTTCCTGAAGTGTTTATTGACTAAAATCTGCAACTCAATAAAATCTGTTGTTCCTGGTGTTACAGGAGATAGTTGTGCAATGAACAGTAGAAAGAACGTATTTGTAAGAATAATGTGTGATTCGAATAGAGTCGCAATGAAGATACGACAGGCAAGTAGTGCCCCCATACCAATCCTATCATAGCAGGAGCCAACCACGAGACTGGGTAAGTTGCCAGAAATGAGTAACCATGGTCCAAATACCCCGTAAGTCAGACAGTTTTTGTGGGGTGGAGAAAAAAGGTTGACTAATTGCAACATCAAGTACGAATACCGAGACTGGCTTTGCGAAATATTCGAACCGACGAAAGCGAATTTCAAAGGACAACCACAGCTCCAGATCATTCCCCTCTATTACTGAACAACAGCGATTGCCACTCTTTGCAAAGTATATGATGTCAAGGAATTGAAAATCATTTCAGCAGTCTGATCAATCATAGCAACACAAAGCAACACATAACTTTCCCAATAAAGTATCGTAATGTTATCTTCCACAGTTGCCATTGAAGAGAATCTCAGATTTAGCTGGAATGACGCTCTGCTGGCTCTACAGAGGCCACTTCCGTGGAGGCAGACCAATTCGAGTAAATGAATCATATCGAGCGCAGCGAGCCGTGGGGTTTGGGGGCTTGGTCCCATGATAGCGAACAAAGTGCCAATTCGCTCGAAACTCAAGTCCGTTAAACTCCAATACCAATGGCGATCCTTCCTAATGTCGGGGAAACCAACATAAAAGTCCAAGGGGAAATATATCTGGAAATGTATCTGGAAGTCCAAATATTTGACGAGATCGAAATCGAAGAGGGCCATATCCTTTATTTGAATCCGAAGAAACTGAAATCAACTCACTGATCGATTATTCCTCCGAGTCCCTTGTTGGGATCATGATTAAAGGCACAACCTTGATCCTCATAACGACAATGCCCATATATCAAAACATTTCGACATAGTGTATCCTTTGCATTTTCTAGTACAGCTTCATCAATATCCATTTTCATTTCCAATGTACATCAACCCAAGAATGCGCCTAAAACATACCACGTCCTTTCGGCCTCGGAGAACTCGTCGGTCTGCGAAGTTCTGGTTGATTGAATCTTGTAGCCGCCATTGTTTTATATTATATGTTAAGTTCTTGCTTAAAGATGAATGGAACTATCTGCCGGACCCCAATGACACTTTAGGAAGCCTAAGAAAAAGGAATCATATTAGTTAGCTTGGTTCAATTCAACAAATAGGGTAGTTTCAAGTATCATCCAGCGTTTTCGAAAGGGCATTGACCGCAGCGACGCGTAAAAGGGTTGAAATGAAGGGGATAAGTGATGAATCTGCTTTTTGCTCACTTGAATCTGGCTGACATTTCCTAAAATCCAATAAGACGAAGATTGGTGCTTGTGAGGTTTAATGAGTAGAAATGGTTTTCAACATAAGAGCTATACAAAGCGTCCTGCCAAAGGACAGACAGATCAAAACCAATGTGATATCTAGCACATTCAATGAAAATTTAGACCAACAGTCGTGTTGAGGCTGAAGATATCATAATATATATGACGCGGGGTGGAGGTTCCTTTGAAGGTGGGTACACTGGCTGGCTGGTGGTGATGCTCCAGAAGTTAATGCGATCCGATAAAGAGGTGGATCCATATTCTCAGCCTTGCTGTGGCTTGGACGGCTCGCTGGTTTATCCGACTCCGATATGTGGCTCAATCATTGAACAACCATCATTAATTCTAGACTGGATCCGTACTTCTGAGCTAAAGATAACTATTAGTTAAGATAGCTCGAGAATCGTGATATCACACAACTCTAATCTGTATAAAAAGAACGATTCACTATTATCTGGCCACTCCGACGGTACTCATCGTTTTACCTGAATATGCAAATATATTTCAAGTAACTTTCTGTCTCTTGGACAACACGACAAACAAACGGACAACACAAACAATGGCTGCTCCAGATACCGATATTAGCCAGCTGTCCGAAACACAGCAGGCAGCTCTACAACAATTACTTGCGGTAACCGGTCAAGAAGTAGATCAAGCAGTCCCTCTATTGCAGAGATCACAATGGAGTGTCGAGGTGAGAATCCGAGCTTTATCCTTCAATAACCCCATCTCTCTCGTCTCATAGTGTTAATTTGCAATAGATTGCAATCGCAAAGTTCTTTGACGGCGAAGATGATTCTTTGACAACAGCAGGGCTAGCAGCCCAAAACGTTCCACCTCCTCGAGCTTCAAGACAAGAGAATCTTCAATACAGTCTCCTCAACGAATCCTCAAATCGATCAAGAGCTCAAAATGTGGACTCGGCTCCAAGAATTGTTCCCCAACCAGAAGATCAAGTTATTCGAAGACCAAATCTTATTTTTGCCATACTTTTCGCACCATTCAGTGTGCTCTACAAAGTTTTCTCCATGGGATATAGAGCCTTTGCATTCTTGTTTCCTTTTCTACCGAGGTTCAGACCTACTGGCGCATCAAATACAATGGGACGGAGGTCACTCAAACCGAGAGATGCGGCAACTCGCACAAAGCGCGAATTCGAGGAAGAATATGGACCAAATAATATACCATTTTTCGATGGAGGTTATGCCCAAGCACTAGATCTTGCGAAGAAAGATTTAAAATTCCTTATTGTCCATTTAATGTCACCGGAACATGATGATACATCTGATTTTGTGCATCAGACTTTACTTTCCGAAGAAGTCACCTCATTCCTAGGGGATAAAACCAACAACATAATATTTTGGATGGGAGATGTGCGCGATTCAGAAGCATATCAAGTCTCTTCAGCTTTGAGATGTACCAAGTTCCCATTCACAGCTTTAATTACCCATACACCCGACCAAGGAGCTACATCAATGTCGGTGATTGCTAGAATCTCTGGACAGGAGGCGCCTGGCGCATTCGTAGCGAAATTACAAAGCGCAATGGGTCAACATTCCGAAAAATTAGCTGCAGTTCGTGCGCAACGTTCAGCGCAAAACTTCGAGCGCACATTAAGAGAAGAACAAGATTCTGCTTATGAGCAATCTTTAGCACAAGATAGAGAACGTGCTAGGCAGAGAAAGGAAGCAGAAGTTGCGGCTGCGGCAGAAGAAAAAAGAAGGAAAGAAGAAGAAGAACTTGCTGCCAAATTAGCCGAAAACCGAAAACAATGGAAACAATGGCGAGTACAAACCATTCAACCTGAACCTGAACCCGGAACCAATGTTGTTCGAGTTGCATTGAGAATGCCAGAGGGTGCTAGAATTACTCGACGTTTCGAAGCGAACTCAGAAATCGAAGAACTTTACGCATTTGTTGAATGCCACGATTTATTTGAAACTAGCAAGGATTACAGTGGGCAAAAGCCGGAAGGATATGAACACAAATATAATTTCAGATTAGTGCAGAGCATACCTAGAGAAGTGTATGAAATTGGAGGGGGAGGAACAATTGGGGAGAGAGTTGGCAAGAGTGCGAACTTGATTGTGGAATCTATTGATGATGACGATGATAATGAATAAAATGGGGTGGTAATTTAGTTGATGCTGTTATACTATGGTATATTATACCGTTGGCGTTTGGATTAACTCCGGCTAGAGTTTCATATCTAAAGTAGTATTAAAGCATCACTGCGTGGGTGGCATAGACTCTTTACAATAAATTCATCTATCATCAAGAATATTTCTCCGTGGAATAAATTGATATGACGCCCCCAAATGGATAAATCTCGTTAAGCATCATGTTGTAGCCCACCAGTCAACTTCTTTCTCCGAAGTCCCTCAATATCATTATCTGTTTTGTTTTGTTCTGTTCTCCTATTTCAAACTCAATACCCCTTCCTATAACTTTCTGATGCTTTCTCCCACTGCCAAAAGTCTCCGACAAGACTCAATCCACAACATGGGTGACCAAGATCCATTCCCCCCTTCTTTCGCATTTCCCACATCGCATTTCCCACATCGCATTTCCCACATCGCATTTCCCACATCACATTTCCCACATCGCATTTCCCACATCACATTAGCCTTACATCAATCATATCATACCCCCACCCACAATTCTCAGACATAGCAAATCGAACACATCAATAGAAAGAAAATCGAGAACTCAGAACTCCCGAGCATATTGTAATATATATCCGTATCGTGAATGAACTTCACGAGTTCGAACTATCCTTTCATGTGTACTTGGATCGTGATCGAAAATCTGGAGGAGTGAGTGCATCAATGCTGGTTGGTATATAGGGATGCAATTCTGAGTTTGAGAACCTAGTATCCATTAGATGAGTAGAGTTTGTGGGTGAGGAAACAAAAATGAGATTCGGAAATTGCAAAGTAGTATCTAGGATATCTTATGTGATATGTTCTTCGCGTTGCTAGAAGTAACTACTAACGATTGAGGTAAGAATTCTTCCACTTCCATCCATTTCCGTTTCTCTTTCGAGGTCCTGTTGAAAGCAATACCAATTCTCCCTCGTAGAATACATGGTCAATATTCTTCATCTTTTCTCTCTTTTCTTTTTTTGTCCCTATACCTAAACCTGCTTCTCAATCTCGAAACTTTGTTCCTCTATCCAAATGCCACCTATCCCCCCTCCCTCATTTATCCACCCCTAAGTACCACACCCCCTCATTACCAAACACCAAACACCAAACACCAAACACCAAACACCAAACACCAAACACCTAAATCCCACCATCTTCTCAAATCTCTTGATATCACCACCCAAACTCTCGAAAATTTCATCCTCGTGAACCACCCTTTTTCCTTCCCACCCCAAGTCTTCACGATCCCCTTCATTCCCTTATCTCAACATCTCACAATCCCTATTCTCATGAACAATTCCTCCATTCCTCTCGATCCCCCACAAGCTCCGCCATCGCTGAAATGACTACCCGTTTAACACTATCCGCCCCTATATGTCCATATACTATCCAGACGCAATCTCGACAGTACAAAAGGAACTACATGAATAACAACCACAAAATACATCTGAAGAGTGACTCCCGGCACGCACGAACTTACATGGGTATTCATTCAGATCGGAATATCAGACGTGTTTGCGAATGCGGTAAGTGCTCTACAAGATTACTGTAGTGTAATTAATACATAAAAAAGTAAAGAAACAATTTCAGGCGAGGCCTGGTGCTGAGTTTGCTATTATGTATGTTTGAGTAGTTTCTTGTAAGAGGCATATTTTTCATTGTATACTTTGCGATGTGGATTTGGTGGGGATAGAGAAGACAGGCACGTAATCGAAAGAAATATGTCTATTTATATAATCAAGTCATACAGGATTATCCGAAATCCCTTGATTCCAACAAGACAGTGTTTTCACATGACCATTAAAGGGAATAGGATAGGATGCAACAACCGAGATCATCAAATCTTGATCTGGATTTTTCATTTATAATCCAATACCTGGGAATCATTCTCGATCTAAGATTTTAAATTAAATGAGCATTTATTTCTGTGCTCATCTCTACAAAAACTATTGATATAATAGAAATATACACGTTGTATATGCCCTCGCTTCCCCCTATCGACTTGCCACCAAGTACCAAAACTTCTTTAATACAAACACAACTCTCCGCAAACTTGTGAATCCATGGTGAAGTCGCCTGCCCGAACATCCCAGAAATCCGGAAAGTATTCCGGGAACGATCGAGTGTATACTGGTCTCATGAGAAAATAGTAGCACAAGAAAGAAAAGTAACAAGTCCGAGAAGACTATCAGGCATGCAACTAGAACACTCCCATTTTTCCAGCCACGAGAAACATCATTTGGCTGGACCGTGATTGGTTGAACAACAACAAGATCGCAACCCATAAATTTCTCAACTACAGATCAAATGAAAAATGCAAGCGCAATGTACAATATAAGTATTCGTATGCGGGAGCCCCGAGAATGCGTATATGTCTACCGAGATGTAGTTGATTTGGCGTACTGGATCTTGGGGGTCGTGGTGTTATGTCAATGTGGTTTTTCGCGGGGTTGCAGCGGGAGGGGGGTAACAAATTTCTGGATATTTTTGCTGGACGTAGTTGGGAAATTTGATATCCATAGGAAGGTGACGATATGCTTCGATTTGATGCAGCTCTGAATCTATATACTAAGTGAGACTTTTGAGAACCGCGCGAGCTTGATTGTAGCCCGCTCAAGAAACCACGCACTAACTTTACCTGCCTCCAGTCAAGACATAGTTGCAAGACTCCTTCCAACTCTAAATATATTTTTAAAGAACGTAAATCCGACACCTTTCAATTTTTGCAGGCTTGAAATTCCAGATAAAATGGTGAATGACTCACAATTGACGTGAGTCACTAGTGGTAGGACAGAAAATGCAATCTAGCACGAAAGATGTTCGCCATGCGACCACAAACATCACCGATGTATCATCTAACAATCTTAGAAACAACCCCATTTTCCGGAAAAGGAAATTATTGAATTGCGTACATACACCTTCAGATTTTCAAAAGTTCTTGTACGATCTCCCAGATGCTGTAGATGTTGAAGTGATCATCCAAGGGAAACCAGAGATTACACCAAAAATCACGAATGAATCCGGCAGAATTAGGGGTTTCCCGAGCCGAGAAGTTCTGAGATCCGAAAACTTTCTGGAATCCATAAAAATTAAGAGTTGAGTACCAAGTATCTGCCATCCCTCCATCTTGTAGACAAGGAAGAATGAATGGCATACGGCGATCTCGAGTGGGAACCTTCCTGGAGTATCATATAATCTAGAGTAAATTGAATCAAGCATGAAGTCGTGCCTAAGAATATTGATAGGTGCTGGATATATTATAGCTAAGTATCGAGCCCCATACTTTTCATAGACGCGGTGTGAAGAATGCCATGTTTGACAACTGCCTGCATCATATACAGTACGCATATCCGTCACCACTTCATGCACGTATTCATGCCTCAGCATTTGAATCATCGGCATGTTGATGCCCTGCCGAAATACAGACTTCTGTATTTTCCTGTTCCATGTAAGCTATGGCCCTCATCTCCGATATCTTTCAACCCTGTTAAGATACCGTATTCATCGACCACATCTCGTAGCTTGTTAATTGACTCATTACAAAGGTTTAAAGTGATAAGATGTTCAGGGCCATTAGGTCTGCGGCACACTTCGTAGAAATGCTCTTTATAATCGAAAGCTGGTTAATAGCAACCGGAGTTTTATAGAAGCATCTCTTGTGTCCTCGAGATTGATGTGTAAATAGTTACAGCCTTGTATGACTTGATTTATCAATGAAATCACGTCAATGACTCCACTAGTATCCGCTATTCCTTCCGTCTTATTATCAAAACTTAGGAAGAAGATGTGAAATATGAAATTTGTAAAAAGATGAGGAGATTGAGATGAAGTATGAATCAAGAGAGGGTGGGATATTAAGGTTGAACTACATCGCATTGTGACTGAGGGCTGCCATCACAACCCTCCTTGTGTACTATCGTCTATGTAGCTGCCTGTTGACTACCAGACATAAACGAAAACTCGAAATAAGAAGGTGAAAATAAGTAAGTACAACTTTGTAATTGGGATTTCCTTAGCCAGCAATTCAACCTTCAGTGGGAGTTTGCGAAGTATTTTGAGCCTCTTGATTATCATAAAAGGGTCTTGAATTGCAAATATTAGATTCTTCGACGGCGATAAGATTGAATCTACTCATTACCAAGACCCTGTGATCGAGACTTCGAAGTTTGGACTGGCGGGCAAGAAAATGCATGATGCCAGGTTGAGATGACATGTAGCTGTTGTGAGCGAGAGCGTTCTGAACAAAATCGAGTATTAAAGAGCGATATTCAATCGAGCTTGAGAATGATCAAATTTTCTTTTGGACTGATGTGAAAATGTATTTTTGCGGATAAGATATCGTTGAGTCGATACGAAATGAATTCACATCCCAATTAAATACACATCGAGCACATCGCGGTCACCGTAGTTCGACACTTTTGGAAACACCATCATTTCGACGCCATAGCATCAATCATTACAGTCAATCTTTAGACTCCAGCACTCCAAAACCAGACGCATATCTTAAGATCCTTCAACTATACCACCTACAATCTCGCCATTGCCAGATGTTATGCAGCAGTAGGATGTGCGCTTGCTTCTAACATGAATATCGATTACCTACAGGCTTTGGTTCCTGAGTCAAAATAGAGAAGGGAACGATAGAAAATTAGGACTGTGAAAGGAATGATTGTTGCAAGGGATTGATGGTGAGTTTGAGAAACAAACATAGCCATCCAGCTTCGAAGCTCCTGGTATCCTCATCATCATCATTATCATCGACATATACACCAATATACCCAACCCGGAGTACACATCCGACTCACAATAGGCAACTTGATGTCACCAGAACAGTGAACAAGACATCGATGGACTCGCTCGAGCACATATTGGACATCGTTACCCAAAAAGCTTCACTGGTCTCAAATCACAAGATATGTTTTTCACCTCGTGAGGTCATGCCGTGTATCATTGTACAAGTAAAGCGAAACATCCTCGCCGTTACATTCGGAAACACAAGGGGAATTCAGTTAATTGTCTGAATACCTGTCGGTGTCTGTGCAAGTGAAAGGCTGTGACGACGATCCTGACCCAGAACTATCACTCAGCCGCAAAACTTCCTGTTTGACGAAAGATCTTCATCATCGTTGGCGTAGAATGAACCTTGAACCGTACAATTATTGTTGGCTTGCAGATGGATCATCGTGGGGGCGTACTCTGTGCATGTGGAGCTCGAGAGTCGGGCCAGGAATTGATGGAATCCAAAGTTTCAAGCTCATACTGACAGATCTCTGGACAATTCCTATGCCCAGCGTCCGTACATCTGGACTGTCCGGTACCTGGCTTCGAGTATGATTTACCATCTCACAAGCTTCTTGCTAAGCTTCCAGAAGAATGAAACTTCCAATGACCACATCCCATCCGACCCATCAAATCCGTGATTAGCATCATTCACAAGCTTCTTTTTACTTTTGAAGCTTCTAGAGATTCCATGAAGCTAAACACAACCACTCAAAATGGTTCCGATAATTTCCATGGATCGTCTAGACAACTGTTCACCGATGATAGGAGCATTCACGCGGTAGTGGGGACGATTTCCTTTTCCTTTCTCGTAAGTTCACGAGACACAGTGCAGTGCGCACATACACAACACATAGGGCAGACATGCGGCGCCAGCACGTCAACATCCTATTTCATCATTCCATTCTCTCCCCATTGGAGAAGCGGGCACGGCATTCATTGGAGAAATTTCGATTCCGAGAAGTCTATTCTTTGACATGTTACATCGATGACTCTTTGACATCCCTCTGATGATACTCTGAGCATTTAGCATGAATGTGAATGTTGGTTAGGTTTACGATATCTCTTGATTATGGATGGAAAGAATGGAGAATGGAGAATGGAAAGAACCTCATACAAAACCTGAGCAATCTTTTTAGGACGAAAGATGCGGTGACAACAAATTCTTCCCAAATGACAAGGGTAGCTTGATAGACGTACGGTGGCTCACAGAAGTCTCGAGAAGGTTGCAACTTGGAATCCACTGCGGTGTCCACTAATATATCCACTAATGTATCCACCAATGCATCCACCAATGGACCAATGGTACCCAATTTTCAACGACCCGGGCGTGACTAATCCAGATAAAGCTTAGTCATTGCTGGACCCCCTCATGTTCATCGACAACCTCATTTTGGTCCGGAAAAAAATCAAAATCTTCTGTTTGGCGAATGTCCGAAGACTGTATGGACGGCTCTTCGCCCACTACAACCAACAGCCAACAGCCATGGAACCACTCACTCATTGACGTATTCACTCATTTATAATCGAATGTCTCGATATCCCAATGCGGTATTTATTGTCTAAATTGCCAAATTGTAACAGCGCTGGTGCAGTCATTACCGTAATTCCGCAAATACATCAATAAATCCATAAATCATTCGGGCATGGTAGAAATTGCGTAAAGTGGATTGCAGAATATCTCAATACGACCTATCAAACCTGTCAAACCTATCAAGACAGGTCCGGTACATCTTTTCTCGCATTCAATAAAATAAAAATTTCCTTTTACCTCCAGATCTGTGATCTTATTCATCGATTCATCCTCCGGCCCTCCCAACCCCTCAATTCTACCCATACAAACCCATACAAACCCACCCGTTTCTTCCCAACCTTGTCTTTTTTCCTTGCTCATTGTTGGTCCCATCTGCCGCATTGGGAAAAGGAAAAGAGCTCACACCCATTGCCTTACCATATTACAAGTCTCTCCGACTTTTTTCTCCCAACCTGCAAGTCAACCTCACTCCATCTCCTCTTTTCCCCCCCCCCTTGTGTAGCCATCTCACAAGAAGGAAAAAAAAGTGAGTAGAAGAGAAAGTAAACATCCAGGTTCTCCCGGATGTCTCTTTTTCGATACATTTCTCACCTACCATACGCAATCTTCAATCCAACCATGTTCGGTCGTTTGTTAGGTCGTACCGCTTCCCCTCCAAGGGCTCTTGGAGCTCCTCTTTCTCGCACAACTACTACTACCTCAGGTGGAGAGGATTCAACTACGTCTGCCGAGCGAGATGCTAGGGATAAGGAAATCGTCGAGGCTGCTATCGAGGAGGCTGTCAAGAAGGCCTTGAACTCGGATGTATTCTCAAATGCCATCGCTACCTCTTTGGTCTCGCAGATTAAACCAGCCTTTGAATCATCTATCGCTTCTATCCCTACCGCCATTCAAAATGTTTCCCTCAATGTTGATGCTGTCGATACAAAACTCGCTGCCACAGCTACCAAGCTTTCTCAACAAATCGATGCTAGCAATGCAGAGACTGCAAGCAAACTGGCTGCCGTCGAAGAAGCTGTTGCTAAGCTTACATCTTTGCTGGAGGGATTGAGCGAGAAGTCTGCTTCTCCACAGGATACATCGGTTTTGGAATCACACACTACAAAGTTGGATGGGATTGCTACAGAGGTTGCTGCTCTTAAGAATTCTACAAATGAGGAGGCTTTCAATGCCATCACATCCGACCTTGCCATTATCAAGAGTGATGTTGCCGCCATCAAAGAATCTGATTCAAGTGCTACCTCCAAGGATATCCTCTCCGCTGTTAAATCTTCCAATGAATCTCATGCTTCCCACGCTGCTGCTTTGAACGAAATCAAGTCTGCCGCTGAAGGACATGCTTCAACTCTTGGAGAGATCAAATCTACTCCTGCTTCTGCCCCAACTGATATTTCTGGTCTCGAGAACTCCATCAAGGATATTGCTACTTCCATCGAGGAAATCAAGTCCGCACCTGCACCATCTACTGTCGATATCTCTGGTCTTGAATCATCCGTTAAGGAAATTCTCTCTACGTTGGGTTAGGTTAAGGAAACTGTTTCTGCTCCAGCTGCCGCTGTTGAGAAGACTGATATTTCTGGATTGGAAGCTTCCGTTAAGGAGATCTCTGCTACCGTCAATGAAATTAAATCTACCCCAGCTCCAGCTCACGAAACCATCGACCTCTCTCCAATTGATGCTCAACTTAAGGAAGTTGCTTCTAACGTTGCAGCTATTAAGGAATCTATCTCTACCCCAGCTGCTACTCCTGAACCAACTGATATTTCTGGCTTGGAATCTTCTGTCAAGGACATTATCGCTACTCTTCAGGATATCAAGACTTCTACTGGTGCCACTCCTAAGGAAATTGACTTCACTCCAATCACATCTTCCCTCGAATCCCACAAGAGCACCCTTGAGGAAATCAAGTCTTCCGCTTCTGGACCAGTCGACCTCTCTTCTCTCGAATCCGCCATTGCTGAAATCAAGGCATCCCTCGAATCTCATTCTGGTGCTCTCAACGAAATCAAGTCTATCCCAGCACCAGAAAAGACTGATCTCTCTACCATCGAGAGCTCCGTTAACCAGATTAAGACTATTGTTGAGGAGATCAAGGCCAAGGAAACTCCATCTGCTGAGAAGGTTGATTTGAGCAATGTTGAATCTTCAATTGAATCCATCAAGGTATCTGTTGAGGAAATCAAGACCAAGGAATATCCAACTGCCGAGAAGGTCGATTTGAGCAACGTTGAATCATCTATCGAATCTGTCAAGGCAATTGTTGAGGAAATTAAGGCTAAGGAGACCCCAGCTGCTGAAAAGGTTGATTTGAGTCACATCGAGTCATCCATCGAGTCTGTCAAGGCATCTATTGAGGATATTAAGACAAAGGAGACCCCAGCTGCTGAAAAGGTTGATTTGAGTCATATCGAGTCATCTATCGAGTCTGTCAATGCATCTATCGAGGAGATTAAGACAAAGGAGACCCCAGTTGCCGAAAAGATTGATTTGAGCGTTATTGAGGCATCAATTGCCTCTGTTAAGAGCTCTGTCGATGAAATCAAGGTCAAAGAATCACCAGCCCCAGAATCAGTTGATTTGAGCAAGATTGAATCTTCCATCGAATCCGTTAAATCCATCGTTGAAGAAATCAAGGCTAAAGAATCACCAGCCTCAGAATCAGTTGATTTGAGCAAGATTGAATCTTCCATCGAGTCCGTCAAGTCCATCGTTGAAGAAATCAAGGCCAAGGAGGCTCCAGCTCACGAAAAGGTTGATTTGAGTGTAATTGAGGCATCCATTGCTTCAGTTAAGAGTACTGTTGATGAAATTAAGGCTACTCCAGCTCAAGAACAAAAGACAGTTGATCTTTCCAATATTGAGTCTTCCATTGCAGCTGTCAAGGCTACAGTGGATGAAATTAAGGCTACTCCAGCTCAAGAACAAAAGGCTGTTGATCTTTCTAACATTGAGTCTTCCATTGCAGCTGTCAAGGCCACAGTGGATGAAATTAAGGCTACTCCAGCTCAAGAACAAAAGGCGGTTGATCTTTCTAACATTGAGTCTTCCATTGCAGCTGTCAAGGCTACAGTGGATGAAATTAAAGCTACCCCAGCCCCAACTTATGAAGCTACTGACCTTTCTAACATTGAATCATCTATTGCTGCCGTCAAGTCATCCGTCGATGAAATCAAGGCTGCTCCAGCACCAGAAAAGATTGATCTCAGCTCAATTGAATCATCTATCTCTGAGATTAAGGCAGCTATCGAAGAAGTCAAGGCATCACCTGCACCAGAAAAGATTGATCTTTCCAACATCGAGTCTTCCATCGCCTCCGTCAAGACTACCGTTGATGAAATCAAATCTACCCCAGCTCCATCCTTCAAGGAAACTGATATCACTGGTCTTGAATCTTCTGTCAAGGAAATCATCACAAGCATCTCTGCTCAAGATGGTATCTTGACTGAAATTAAGACTACAACTGAGAAATTCGATACCAAGGAAGTTTTGACTAAGGTAGAATTGATTGCTCAAGAGGGTGTTTTCTTGAATGAGAAGGGACTTGGTCAAATTAAGGAGAATGTTAAGACTATTGAGTTGAAGTCATTAGCTACACCAACATCTCCAACAACCCCAACATCTCCAACATCTCCAGGATCCCCATCATCCTCGACATCCCCATCAAAGTCTACCCTTAAGAAGAAGAAGAAGAGAAAGGCGGCGGCTGCTGCTGCTGCTGCTGCGGCCGCATCAGGAAATGCTACTCCTGAGAATAAGTCTGAAGCCGAGAACGAGCAAGCGGCCTGAATATTCTCTTTTGATTTTTAATCGGTTCAGTTAAGGGAATATTTATGACGAGAAGAAAATAGGTGAAGGGTGTATGGCGGTGGAGAATTGAGTGGATAGATATGATGAATGTCTACTAATACTGGACAAAATGACAATTATACGGAGGAGCTAATAATGATGATGTAATGGGGGGATAGTCTTCTAATATGTCTAATGGATACCAAAACCTTGTATACATTTCTATCATATTTTTGAGCATTTGCATTTGTAATTACTGTGGCTTTTGCTTGGTTTGCATTGCATTGTTTGCAAACATGCGAGCATTATACCCGTCTCTTACTTTATTGATGCAGGTGTGTGTATGTATTGATTGGGATGAGAAATCGGAGGGGTGATTTTTTTATGAATTATGATGATTGTTGATGGAGGATTGGGAATAGAGAATGAGTGATAGTTGGTAGTGATGATTAGTAGTGGAGGGGCAGGTAGTGAATGAAAATATGCGATTTTGTCTTATACTTATGACTTTTGATCTTGATTTATTATATGTGTTTGTGTTTGTGTTTGTGTTTATATTTGTGTTTATATTTGTGTTTATATTTGTGTTTGTGTTTGTACTTGTATATATATGTATATATGTATATGTATATGTGTATGTATATATATATATATGTATGTATATGTGTATATATGTATATGTGTATGTGTGTATATATGTATGTGTGTATATGTGTATGTGTGTATGTGTATATATATATATGTGTATATGTGTGTATATGTGTATATATATATGTGTGTGTGTGTGTATATGTGTATATATGTACTATGTATTATATATTATATATTATGTACTTGTGTATGTGGTACATGGTTGTATTTGTGATACTCACACAACTCTCGTCGTTACATTCCCGCAAAACGAAACAAATCTTGGGGATGTGGTGTGATGTGATGTGGTGTGGTGTGATGTGAGGTGATCTGAAGTGAAACATGCTTTTTTTGCTGGGGATGGATGGATGGATGGATAGATGGGTGGGTGGGTAAAGATTTATGACTTGTTGCATTATATGCATGATGGATGGATGGATGGATGGTCTTGGATTATTGGATTATTGAATTATTGGATTATTGGATTATATGTGAAAAGGTGGAGATGGGGATAGGGAGAAGGGAGACGGGGGAAAGTAAGGTTGTGTCTTGAGGATGTGGTGTAGATTTTTGTAGTGGAGTTGTGGAGTTGTGGAGTTGGTGGAGTTGGTGAGGTTGTGGGATTGTGGGATTGTGGAATTGTAAATATTGGGAGCGGGTTGGAGATGCTTGGTCTTGAATTATGGGTGAAAAAATGTGGATGGGGAAAAGAGGAGGGAAAGTGAGGTTGCGTCTTAGGGATGTAGTACAGATTTGCTTTGTGAGTATAGAGATTTTGGAGTTGTAAGATTGTGGGGTTGTGAATCCGTGATCTTGTGAATCTGTGATATTGTGATCTTGTGATATTGTGGAGTGTTGGGGGTGCTTTGGAGATGGAGATGGAGATGGGTTGTGAATAGGAATAGGAATAGGAATAGGAATAGGAAGGGAAGAGAAGGAAAGAGAATGGAAGAGAATGGAAGAGAGTAATAGTTTGAATAGTACCTTAGTGCTTGGGATTATGGAACTTTTCTTCCGCTTTTATAGGGAGATTGTGGGAGAGGATGGGAGATGGTGCAGAGATGTGTAGATGGGATGAGTGAATGGGATGGGATGCGAATACGGGTATTTGAATTTTGAATTCAGAGTTGGAATGAGTTGCTTGGGATGGGAAGGGGGAAGATAGACAGAAATGGAAATCAGGACTAGTGCTCAATTCAATGGGTTCTGTTTTATGTTTCTTTGGATGGGTGAGTGAGTGAATGAATGAAAAGACGAGGAAATTTATAGCATGTGATGTTTGATATGAAGTTTTTATATGCAGAAATTTGAAAAATACCGAGATCTCTACTCTGGATGTTTGATTACCCTTTTCGATTTCGCGGCGGGTTTGTGGGAGAATAGTCTATTTATTGTTAGTTATATTTTTATTTTATTTTGTCTTGTTTTGTTTCGTCTTATTCTTTTATTTGCACCTTCATGCTGCTTCTGCGACTGCTGGTTGATTTTGACCGTGAGGTTCTTACTTGTTGAATCGAGGGTTTTTGTTGCATACTTGGTTGTCTGTACTGTACTGTTTGGGCTTGTCCAGGTTTTGGGAATAGGGAAATATGAATGGACTGTGTTGGGTTGTGTTGTGTTGCATTGTATCACCAAAACTCAAAGATCCAGTTTTGGTTTTGGTTTCAGATGAGAATCAAGTCTGAGTCGGGGTCTTGGACGCAGATGCAGACGCAGATTTATATTTGCATGAAGGGTAGTGGATGCTGGGTTGGGGTTGAGATGAGATGGGATGAGACTTTTCGTACTTCCTTCCGTCTGTTGCTGTGTGTTTATGTTTTGGATTGGGGTGTAGGATGTGGTTTTATGATGATATATCCTGTGGAATTTTCTCTTGCGGATTTCGATTTCGATTTGGTTTTGATTTTGATTTTGATTTGATATTGGTTTCTAGCTGTGAGGATACGGATGGGATACTGAGGAAGAGAAATTGAGAACGGAGGATTTTCGATTTGTTTAACTCATTTCTGGCGAAGGGAAAAGGAAAATGCCAGCCTCTCATCAACGACATCGTCGATCGCCTTTCAAGCGTACTTCATTCCGTCGTACTTCATCGGGTTCGAGTTCCTTGAGGTCAGTTTCGGAGATCCAGTCTCGATTCGATGATCATGTTAAGCCTCAGTTCTCACATCCCACAATGCCGGAATGCGAGAATGGAGATGTTGTGATTCGGAATGTGGATGTGGAGAAACAGTCTGTTGCTTTTCATCCGGGGGTTACTGTGACGGTTTGTCGGGATGAGATGGCTGTGGTGAGGAAGGGGGATGGTGAGATTTCACAAGCGCAACTTCAATCTCAATCTCAAATACGGCGGTGCGAAAATATAAAAGGAGAAATTGAGGGAAGAGATACAAGCCCAGTTGCAAGTAGTGTATACTCTACCAATACTCTTGGATATCCGACTACGGATCCCGATGAAGATGCGGATAACGGTTCATGTTCATATACATCCTATTCATCCATCCCACAAGTTCCAGAACTCTCGCTTGAGACTTTGACTTCGAGGTCTACTGTTTCTTTTTCTGATATTTCTTCTTTGAATGTTGAGGGGAAAAATGATTGCAAGTTGGGTGTTTCGATGGCTAGTTCACGAATGGAGAGATGGAAAACTTTTGGGAAGGTAAAGGGGAAAGTAAGGGGGTTTCTTAGGGGTGGAAAGGCTGGGGATGGAGAGGCAGATGGAGAGGGTGAGGGAGAGGGAAAAGAAAAACACGGAAAGCATGAGAAAAAAATAAGACCTTTCCTAAGGAAATACTGTCTTCATCCTTTTAGTATGAGAAGTAGTTTTCGCTTGGTGGGGTGGATTGAGGATCCGGTTGGTTATTGTGTGGGGTGAGTTTATTTCTTCATTTATCTTAATTTTCACGTCGTATCAATTGTGAATCCCTTGAGGTCTTGAGGAGGGGAAGGGGAATGTTTGATGTAATATATGGTGGAAGGAGTACTGAGATTTTGGGTTTGAGGATTTGATTGAGAGGTATTGGAGTGAGGTTACTTGTTATGTGGATGGATTTGTTTGCATCCCTTCGTTTTTGGGTTGTAAGGTTGATTCAACTTCTTGTTTGTTTTCCTGCTCTATGCAGTTGATATAATTCTCTCTCCAATCTTCTCTTTCTGACTGTTTCCCATCATTTCTTCTCCTCAGCAGTGTGATTTTCATCCTCGTCTCCTTATCACTTAACCATAGTATATGTTTCTAAGCTGATAATTATCGATATAGTCACGGAGCAGGTTATGGAGCAGGCTACGCGTCGGGATATGGAGAGGTGAGAACGGGGTATGCATATGGAGGGGGAATAGGAGATGCGAGGTTATGGGATGAAGCGAGAAGAAGTGGATTGGAGGGGGGATTGTATTGAGAAGGGTTAATGGGATAAAGAATAGGAGATGCGAGGTTATAGGATGAAGTGAGAAGAAGTGGATTGGAGGGGGGATTGTATTGAGAAGGGTTAGCGGGATGGAGAATAGGAGATGTGAGGTTATAGGATGAAGTGAGAAGAAGTGGATTGGAGGGGGGATTGTATTGAGAAGGATTAGTGGGATAGAGAATAGGAGATATGAGGTTATGGAATGAAGTGAGAAGAAGTGGATTGGAGGGGGGATTGTATTGAGAAGGGTTAGTGGGATGGAGAATAGGAGATGTGAGGTTATGGGATGAAACGAAAAGAAGTGAATTGAAGGGGGGATTGTATTGAGAAGGGCTAGCGGGATGGAGAAAGTAGAAGGTGGAGATGGAGAGAAATATGGTTATAATGAAAGTGAGGGGAAATCTGGACGAGAGAAAAGTGGTTACTTTGAGTCTTCTTCTATTTCTAGACATAGTTTTATTAAGAGTCTCTTCACATACGTGCATTCATATTCATCTAGATTTTATTAGTAAATGAGTATCTTACCATCAGTCATATAGGTCAAATGTCTCATTTAACTTTTCGAATTTTTGAATATTCAACCCTTTTCCTTTTTTTATAGAAAAAAAAAGCTTTTTAATTAAGTTTTTGTAATATCAGGGTACGAGTAAAGACTTACATTGTATTATAAGAGTGAAAGAGCTATAGAAGAGTGAGGCCCTACTTATATGCCGACCGTATTCACAGCCCTTTCATCCCATCATAGCCCACTTTGACATGTTCCGTATATGGATTGAATCTTTGGAGATCGATCAACTTATAACTCACATGTTGAAAACCAGTTGTTCAAAAGATGGTTGCAAGCCTAGGGCAATACACTTTCCAAACCACGCTGGAGAGGGTGGAACGCCGTTCGCCACACCCTCAACTTCTCAACTACATCGTGTATCCTCCCCGCAGAATCAGCGCCATCGGGGCTCGAGATACCGGCAAATTACATCGTATCAGTTTCCGCGATGTCATCCTCTTGGGCCATATGTGCTATTAAATCCGGTACACCTTTATGATACCCTTTATTCATGCGAACTTGTATGAAAGTATTCTCCACCACGAGCTTGTGCGCCCGACTGATTCGATAAATTCGTGCGAGTACCTGGCCCTCTTGGGGGTTAGAGAAGCTGGTGCTGGATATGATCTCATCGGCGCAATTGTGTTGAATGTTGAGACCGTACGCCGATTGCTTCGTTGAAATTATCATTTCAAATTGGTCCTCATTGCCCGAGTTGAATCTAGCAAGCAGTTCTTGTCGAGAGGTCAACACATTGGCCGGGACCAATCAATGAAACTTTTGGTGTCCATCCTCGCCACCTCTGGATCGTCTGCCATGGGCTTGGATGACTCGAAGGGCTTGAACGGTCTTACCAGGGCCCATCTGAAAACTAAGAATAGCACCATAATTTCGCATAAGTTTGGCTTTGGCCCATGTAATCCCACAAACTTAAAACACTTTGAGAACGAGTGTTGGTGATGTGCCTGGCAGCCAAGCTCTCCAGATGTTCTTGATATTCAGATATTTCACTGCCTCGGAGAAGGTTGGCCCGTTCGCCTGCCCATTCAAGATAGATCTTGCAGAATTGACCTTTTCGATTGACTCTTGAGATGGGGGTGTGCGGACTGACGGGACACTGCAAAAGTTGACTTGGAAATATCTCGTAAGCTATCAATTCATATATCTTATAAATCATTACAATTGTAATGATTTATTCAAGTTTGAACAATGAAAACACAGAATCTAACATCAAACAATTGAAAAATTGAATTATTAAGAATATCGAAAGTAGAAAAGTGTTCTGTCAGTCTATGCACCCACTGGCGGTCTTCGTCAATTATTGCCCATGAGTATTCTTATGGCGAGGTGTCGTTGAATTTCTCGAGCCAGTAATTGTAAGAAGGTTCGATCTCTACAACCCCTTCTTCCTCAGCCTTCAGCACATAGTCATTCTAACTGATTCCATATATAAAAACGAAATAATCCAGGTTATCGATCTTATAATTCAGAGCAAGAAGTTGGATAATAGTGATGATATTGCTTTTAGGGGTCAGAATCTACTGCCTGATTGACCTTTCTCTTCTTACCCTTTCCCTTCACTCCTTTGCCATCCTTCGCCTTTCTCTCTGTCTTCTTCATGTCCTTCTCTATCTTTCTCTTATGTCTTCTCTCTCCCTCCTCTTTCTCATTGCACTCT
This sequence comes from Botryotinia calthae, assembly GCA_004379285.1. NCBI lineage: Eukaryota > Fungi > Ascomycota > Leotiomycetes > Helotiales > Sclerotiniaceae > Botryotinia > Botryotinia calthae. The sequence continues at coordinate 41,625 of PHWZ01000144.1, read as the reverse complement.
TCGAACGATGCCATAGCTTTCTCAAAAATTTTGACAAATTCCTCATTGGCATCCTCTCATCGTCCATTTACGTCCATCACCTTCTTCGCAGCGGCCCAATCAAAGTTTTGACGCAAGTGGGCGTGTTCGCAATTATGGGACTGCATGTCCAATGTTACAGCCTCCAAAAGCGAAACCAATCAATTCACAACTAAAAGAGAAATCGATCAGCTTCTGTTGAATATGCAGAAATTATTTGAACCGTTTTACATACCGTTGGCATGTATAAGGGAAGAGACACCGCCAATGTTTTCTTCAACATTTTTTGATACTGATGTGGCATTTTCGGAAGATTTCTCTGCTATTTGTAGCGCCTCGCGAGAGGATTTCAAAGTATAAAACTATTTACATTTCCCAATAGTTAGTGACAATAAAACCATATTATCGATCAAGATGGCAACAAGATCTACATACCTCATTTATGAGTTTGTTTAGTTTTCCAACAGCAGATGCTTGCGCATCCGCCGGACTTGCGAGAATTACCACTCCTCTGGTTGCAATATCTATGTTGTGGATAGGGTCGCCAACCAATGGAAATCCATTGTATACATGAACCTCCCCACCACTAGCCAGGCTTGGATGACCATGGGATACTCTCCCTGGTCGCAACTCTCAACTGCGAAATGTCCATGGATATAGGGTTGCCAATTCCCCGAACTTGATACCGCAAGATATGGCCTTGCCGACCATTGCGTCGGATAGCTGGACATAACTTCCAGCGACGGCCACGAAAGAAGACATGTCCGTATTACTGACATCTCTGTCAACAATAATCATGCTTGATGTGATTCCTTTTGTTCCATTAATAACATGATCTGGAAAATACTCGGTGTTATCCCTGGCTGTTGGCTGTGGGAGCTGCAAGAGCTCGGCCGATCTTGCACGCGACATTGTTTCTTGGTGGTGGGTAGCGGAGAAAAAATGTGATATCGAGGTTTCAATTCAAAGCAATGTGTATAGATCGCAAAGTTTGTAAAGAGTTTGCTTGATCGCGAGTATGTTGTTGTTGTTGTTGTTGTGATGGGAAAGTTTGGAAAAACAAGAAGAAAAAATGGAAATGGGCGAGAGAGAATTCACTTTTGCTTAACCGAAAATTCCAACAAACACGATTTTGAATATATAATTGTTGTCATAAATCTTCTCAACACCTTCTATTCCGCAACAATGACAAAGTCAAATCGTAGTTCAGCTCTACGTAGATAAGATTCGATCAAACATCAGGATCAAATCTCATCATCAATGAAATCGTTTCTTCGATTGGAATCCACGTCATTCACGACAGAGCTCTATGTACGAAACAGAAACTTGAGAGGCAAGTCATGAGTTTTGTATTTCAACTCGAATTTGGCAATGCATGAAATATACGCAAGACCAGATTGAAGCCTCTATTCATCAAGGTCTTGGAACATTCTCGATTAGATATGAATTGCACGAGTTTTCGATAACCCATCGAGTGTATTTGGAATCTCCATCGCTGTCCCAGAGAGAACAGACGAGGAAGAATAATTCCATAGCTTCTGAATAGTATCATTCACTGTATCGAAATCTCTTACCAAAAGCTTCAACACTATGACTTCAACATGCTCAACATGGGTTATGCTCCTTCCCTAATAGACGATAGCTGATTTTCGTATCATCATGTCATTTATTTTGTGGTATAAATATCCCATCTTCAAACTGTATGAAGCAACCCGCTATCCGAAGCTCAAACAGAAAAAGATTGAAGGTTCTGACTTATAAATCTACGTGAATTCGCCTTGTACCCATCTCCAAGCAAACTCGAGCTTCAAAATGGTCTACATACCTTCATTTCGTTTGAAAGACACATGTGCTCTATGGACCTTAATTCCTTTCTCGCTGCCGTTGGTCTTGAGAACTGTTGACGAGATAGATATTTGACTATTGCCGCCAATGGAGTTCCTCATCGCCTGTACAAACAACCATCAGAATTTTCCTCACCGGCTCCCAAACCGGAAAATCAGCATCGATTTCTTCAGAAAGATACTTACAGTAGACTCAATAACAGTTTGGAAATTGAAATCTGAAGATGAGGATTGCCGAATTGTACTCGGCTTTGGAAGATGCAGAAGCAGAGTAAGCACTTTGAATGTTATACTTGGATGAGAAGACGCGAAAGTCAAGTCATCGACCCTAGTATAGTTGGATCACAAACTTGTTTGAAGTGTAAAAAGAAATACTGTCTTTGCCTGGAATTAGCATACTACAATCCACACTGATATCCCGGGATTGGATGGAAAAATATTCCGGATGTCTTTTAAAACTTTCCTAAATAAATACATGTTCGAGTCGTTCTATTCAACTGGGAGTATTGGGTATATTACGGTTTTTGCTGTCATTGAGCAGACTATTTATTATCTTACATGCAATATCTCGTTCGAATTCGGACTGTTGTTGAAAAGCTTTTTTTGCCGGCGGAGAGAGAAAATCACCAAAACCACACACTGCCAAATGTATCATGTCCACCGAGGACCATACCAATTCCATGTACCAAATACGTAGAATACAGATTCTGAAGACGAGCATGAGTGAAAATTTAATAGTTGCTGCCGAGGATCATATGGAAGAAAGTGATGAAGTGATAAATGGTTATATACATCAGACGACAGAGATTCTTCCCTGGCTTAGAAGAGAATTAAGATATTCACTGAATCATATGCTAGACATCTTAGTTTTGTGCCCACTTGATTATAAAACCTGGGATGAGATACAAAAACATTGATTCGTGATGTCTGGAATTGTTATAAACATTGGCTATCTGGATTTTAGCATCATATTCCTCATTTGGAAGATCAATAATATAACAGGTTCTCAAGCTTTCACACCCAACCAGAGTCACAAAGAAAAAAATAAGCTCAAAAATGTTCAATTCCGTTTATACAGGACATAATATATACAGGAAAGTGACATGAAGCCCATTCAACTCATCGTGTGGCTCATAAATTTTCCATCCAAGCTATACCCGATAGCCCGAATCAGATCCAAAAATAAACCATCAAAATGTCATCAAAAAGATTTTTAGTCAAAGGAGGTGCTGATTTCAAACCAAAAGGTTAGACATTTATGCAGCGGTAACAGTGACAGTTACGACATCAGTAACAGTGACGTAGTCAGTGATCATATCAGTGACAATGTTTGAAGGTGCGGAGGTGACAGCTGGGGCTGAGGTAACAACTGATGAAGCAATGCTAGCAATGGAGCTGGAGGCGATAGCTGAAGAGGAGGCTACTGGAGCAGCGGAACTAATGGCGGCAACTTGTGTACTAGTTTGAGCTGAGGAAGAAGCTGAGGAAGAAGCTGATGAAGCAGCTGAAGAAACGACGGCTGCTCCGGTGGCAACGGCTCCGGAAGTACCTAGATTAAGTTAGAAATTATGATTCAAAGAGAGAAATTTGTAAGGAGGGAATAGAAAGCTTACCTTGAACAACAGAAGCAGTGTCGGAAGCCCATTGAGTAGGACCTGGAATATCGTATGAAGCAAGGGAAGCATAGATGTTGACGTTGACGCCGGCATCAGTCTCGGTGTAAAGAGCCGTACCGAGAGTGGTATCTGCGCTAGCTGGAACAGCAGATCCAGAGCCGGAAACCCAAAGGTTAATACATTGTGGGTAGTTTTGAGCTCCATCGGCTTGCTCAGCAGAGTGGAGTGCGATGATCTCGTGGCGGAGAACGTAACCACCTGGGGCCAAGGACTCTGGGATGGTAACAGACCAGGAGTTGTTGTTGGCGATGAGTTGATCAGATGCCCATGTACCTGGGATGGTGGAATCATCGATAAGTCCTACACCATCGATCTTGAAAAATTCGAGGGTGGTTTTGTCGACAGTTTTGCAATCATTTCCAGTACAGGCAGCAAGGTAGTCTAAGATATATTGATTAGTAAAACGAATATGCAAAGAGATTTGATATAAGCATACCAATGACTGGACCGTGATGCGAATCTGGCCAGGTGGTCCATTGCAAGTTAACCTCACTTCCGGCAGTAACATTAACGTATCCTTGAGCATTGGTAGCGGCCAAGTGGCAAATGATGTCGGATGTACCATAAGCATCTGGTGCAATGAAACCGTTCGATTGATCAGTTGGGTCGGACCATCCAGCAACAACTGGTGCAACTTGATCGTATTGGAAAGATGGGTTGTAACCCTCGTACCTATTTGAATATAAGCTTTTATTCCGAGAACTTTATTAAAGTTTTACTTACCAAACACCATCAGCAGTGATACCTTGGACACGTCCGTGAGCAGCAACACCGGAGATAAAAGCGGCACTAGCCACAACGGCGATCTTGGAGAAAGACATTTTTGATGATAAAATCTTGAGATTGATGATTGTGATGGAAGAAGTGTTTGGAAGTTTTCCGTGAGGTGGAAAAAATGAGCGTTGGATTTGAAAAGTTGTTAATAAGCTTCAATCAATGAAGTAATGAATGTAGATAGTCACCGAGGACTGTGTAAATGAATGTGATGGGTAAAGAAAGAAACGTTTGCTTGAACGATGAAGGATTCGAAGTCAAACTGGCCAAGAGAAAGATACTTATACAGACTTTGGGGAATGGGACCTAGCCCTGTATCATTAGATGAACTGTTTAGTTGTGGAGATTCAATCTGTATACAAGAAACTAGATATCCCAGTCATCCACGAATCGAACGATCAGATTTTGCTTTTGAGGGCAGTCAAGGGAGCATTCACCAAAGGTAGAAACATGATCCAAAGCTTATGCCCGTCATAAAGCCTGGATCAGATTGGATAAAATTTGTTTGTGGATGATTTTGAATGAACAAAAGAAGTATTCAAGGCGGTAACTGGTAATATATTTGTTGCTCGCAAGGGTATTTTGATTTGAAAAGGGTCATGACCCATACCGTGAATCAATTCCTTCCAGTGTTTTCCTCCCCACTTCAATCTGACCGATATCCGAATTGCTCAGATGAAAATGAGAGGAGATTAGATGAATTATGGGGATTTGACCACTTTGAAGCATTGGTAAGGGTATGAAACACAGATCTCGTTTAATTAGCCCCTGTAATTCAATCCCAGGCTCACTCTACACTAACAGAGTGACAAACTTGGTCTGTGTTCGCGATGTCGTCGTTTCGACCATGCAATGCTACCAATGCATGAGAATTATCTATTGTTCCCACCCAATAAACGTTCACTGGAACAGTCTAGATGAAAAGATTCAATAGAATATCCAATAAGACTCCAGATAATAAACTTTCTTTGAAACTACTGACGACGTCGCTTTATCAAACTTCCGGCCCCGTGTACCAAATTCCATCATTGCACCACTTACGGAGGAGGATAAGGGAAATAAATTTAGTCGAAAGGGGGTGGCTCTATACTGTATGCCTGTTTTGTTTTTGGCGGTTATGATGCTATTATCGCCAGGATGGTATACCAAAAGAAGCAATTTGCTGTCCATGATTTCCGATTGACTGATATTAACTTTGCGAATCAAGCTGGCGGCTGTCCCAGTGTAGCAAAGTGAGGGTCTTCAATTTCTTTCATCATTGGCGCATTCGCTCGATATGTCGGATAAAGGCCCAAAAGACTCGATGTGGCCTTTTGTTATTCATTCATTTCGGGCAACCATTCGAAAATTGATTCTGAACCACTCTGGAAGGAGACTTTGAGTGGAACCCTGCCTGTAATATTTGGTACCGAATGGCGATTATTGATTCGGAAACAGGAAGCAAGCGCCGCTGAATATTGATAGGATTGGCGCTGGAATCCAAAAATAGCCTCCAAGTGTATACAATTCATTTATTTCGGAATTGCGGCAGCTCGACAGCACTTGAGAATCTGCTTGGGTCCTTACTAGGATGGGTGAGAGAGAACCTAAGATATGAAATGGCGGTGATTTTGCAAAACGCTTCGAAGTTGGTTCTGTATGATCTTATTGCTAGTCAATTTTTGTGGATGGTTCTTGAGCTTCATGGAGAGTTTGCTCAATCTGTAGCCTCTTCACGCCGTGGAACATTTACAAGGGATATGCCACCCTACCGGGGAGAAATGATTTGGCGCAAAGTCTCGGCCACATTCCTAAATATTAACATAATATTCTAACACTCATTGCATCGAAACAGTTGAAAATAAAGTATCAGAAGACAAGCACATGTTGCTGCACGCACACTGGCGTTCGACCAAATGTGATGACTTTTCGAAGGAGCTCGCATCGACCGTGTAAGACTTCTCGGATTTGTCCGTTAACATTGCTGGAAGCGCATGGGCTCATTCGATATCGTGTAAATCATTTCCAAATTAATTGATTCGTATAAAGGTCAGTATTGAAGCGATCTCGTCATTGTAATGGTGGTGAATATTAATACTCCTATCGGAAGAATGATTGCCCGTTTTGACTTCGATGACCTTCTTCCCACGAAGAAGCTCCCAGATTCTCAATGTCTCATCTTTCCAATATCGAGGATACAAGTGTTCCATTCGTATTGGCGATATGATTTTCTTGTTCCCAGGCTGTAGTTATGTTTTGAGTTGTCATTCCCGATTACTCTTCCAGTCTTGAGTTGTTTGATGTTGCCCACATTGCTATCGCGACGAGTATTTAGTCTTTGTGTTTCGATTTAGATTCGGCTGGCAGACATAATGTTTTGAAGTCAATGATCTTGTTGTTGGGGTGTTCGTCCATTTTGTATGGGGATGATTTGGTCTTGGCGCTGTCTAGTTTTTGTCCACTTCTTGGCCATTCATGGCCCCATTATTTAAACCTTATAATGCATTTGTGAGCTTCTTGATTTTGTACTTGGTGGTATTGAGATTCTTGGGTTGTATTTGACTTTTAAAGACCCGAGAAGTCGATCTGGGAATATTTGATTTGCAACTGCTTCTTCATTGGCTTTGTGAGAAGTGCATACGATGCGCCCTAAAAATGTACTGCTACATACCCCATGATCACGATACTACTGATAGAAAAATCCATACCCTATTGACTACCGACACAAACATAGACGTTTCTGTTTTTCGTGTACCTAACTCTGAGCTTATAGATTGCGTCATCCAATTGTCTTAGGATCTTTTAGTCTTCCTTTCGTAGTGGCATCCCTCGGATTCTAAGAACATACCATGTGGATGTGTATGAACCCTTAGGATTTCACGATTTGTGTTACATTGCTTTTATATGATTCTCTGTTAAAAGTATGGTTCACGTGGATGCTAGAGCAGGGGGAGCTAGCTCTGGTGTATATTAGTGCTCTTTCTCTCATAGTTAGCTACAATACACTTGATACAAAATTCTCTGAATACCCTCATATTCTACCCTATGCTTCCCGTCGTACCCTGTAGAGAGTCATACTTAAAACATTCTCATTAATTATCTATAAAGGGCACAGAAGTCGGAATCATAATCTACGATCATGATATTCTTGCCATTTTATAATGTGAACTCGATACGTATATTACCGCAAAATCAGACGATAGTCTAAGACCCTCGTTGGTTCCGCTTCCATGTGCCCTAGGAATGAAACTCAAGGTGTTATCATACCGCTAGTATTTTTCACCCTACACCGATATAAATAATTCAGCGTCTCGTTTGAACCTTTGAGAATCGCTGTACTTTACGGGAGGCTCAATGCTATGTCTTTGAGTTGTATGAGATTTTCGCACTGAACCTGGCACTTGTCTAGAGTCGTGCATAATCACAGCAGTGGGAAGAAGATGCTGATCCGCTACAGCACCTGGTATTAACGCTTGTGTATGCTGTTGAGAGGTGTTGTTCTCTTTGCGCGTACTATGCGGCGGCCAGGACGGGACTTTTCTTGTTTTGGGATTAGTGATTCCATGATTCTGCTTCCGAGTAGATTTTGTGATTTCATCTCCAGCACGAGTCTTTTTCCTGCGTACGGGTGGACTGTTATTGGAATCACTCCCCACAGGACTTTGGGCTCCATGATAACTTGGGCTCCTTTTCTGGATATCTGAAATTTTGTGCTTTAATCCGGACTGTGAGGATGTTGTATCTTTTGGGGGAGGCCGAGAACCGCAATATTTGTCGGCTACTACGGCGTGTCTATAATCATCCTCGCTGGGATATGTAACATTTTTCCCGATTACTGGGGTTTTCGATATTGGCTTTCTCGGGATTTTGAAATTATTGGGCTCTTGAGAAGGGGTATGAGTCGAGATTGCTTTTTGTTCAAGAGGAGATCTTTGTTGAAGTGAATTGTTACGTCTGGCAGCCGAGTGTTCGTTTGCACCCGGTTGACGATGAGCTTCATTCCCTTGGCTCACTTCGGAATTCATACGTCCAAAACCCCGAGAAATTCCAGCGGCTATGTATTCTATTCTTCTCGGCTGTGGATGCTTCAATCCTAGCCCTGGTTCCTTTTTTGATGTAAATTTTGGTTCCTCCACATATAGAGATCCATTGCCTCTAGGAATGTCTTGCTGCTTCTCTCTCTTCATAGCCCTAATTTGTTGCCGGGAACTCGAGCTATATGTCCTTATTGTAAAATTTTACTTCTAGAGATTCTAATAAAGAGCTGTTTGATATAAGACGATAGGCGTGATTGTGGCAGGGAGCAGTGATAATAATGAAAGACTTGTGCGTAAGGAGATGAAAACACTGTAAGTTTCGTGCAAACGAAGATAAATTTCTCAAGGAAAACTGCATTTATATAGGTACCAGTATCTATACAGTAAGATTTCTCTTTTGAATTTCTTTTGTCTAAAAAGACTTCCTTTCCAATTATTCCAGTAAGATCCATGGCGGTGCAGGTACAAACCTTCGGAGTGAACAGATATTAGGAAGAAATGACTACTTCACAATAAGCCATTGAATGGTCTACAGACCAGACCTTCATCCTCAAAATTCTGAAAAGTGACCGAAGTCATCTGAGAATGGGATAATGTAGCTTTCATCCAGCATCGAGTCGTAAATTTTACGATGTTCCTCATGCCTTTCATCATGTATTTTGAAAACTTGCGCCACAACATTCATCTACAGCTCTTCCAGCCAACTTGGTAGGCCACAGTTTTCTCCAATGACTCACTGACCAGGCCCACTTGACCACTGAAACTTGCTTCATGACACCTGCTAGAAGCTAACCCTATATAATCAAGGTGGAGACCTCTCCCTCGACTTTTAACTTATGGAAAAAAACAATTCTTGCTGGTGCATACATCGCAGAATGGAAACGCAGAGAACAATTAGACTAGAGCTTTTTTCAATGCGATGCCACCCCAGAGACGATAGAATTCATGTGACTTACACATCGGAGTAGATGACGCGGCCAGGTAGTCATGTGATGAACGGAAGAGGAGAGTAGATATGAGTAGATATGAGCAGATATGAGCAGCTAATATCATTACTCAGCGGAGAGGTTACGTATGCGTTACAATTAAGATAAATCTAATGGGCCCACAACATCTCGTATGTGTTTGAGTTTTGTATAAAAGACTACCTGTTTCTATCGCAGCCAAGAACCTTTACACAATATGTTGTTGAAGTCAAAAACCTTTTTGTTGAACATTTCAATCATCGATACCCGTAGGAACAATGCGGGACATTCCTTGCGACCTGATCTCGTCGGAATATACGGGCGCTTCGAGGACACTTGAAGGGTGGAATGAGGAACCTTTGCTACTTGGAATTGGATTAAGCGCTTGCCAAGATTCACATAGTCCATTCTACATATAGGGGGTAACATTCAAAGACGACATTGTTTTTCATCGAAAGTTTCATAACGTTGATGCTGGATTTCATTGATTCATTTTACCAGACTTGAAGAAACACCAGTTACCTACCTACCTATGGACTGACGTTGAACGCTAGGCGAGTATAAATTCCGTTTGAAACACCAGCACCTCAATAACCAATCGGAAAAAATCATTACATAGGGCGCTAGAGCCACACGCCAAGGTACTGTTTGCTGACATTACTGGTTAGAAACCACGCATTTTTCTCTATTTGGAAACCCGGGTGTACCCCTGGATTATTAATAAACTTTCGTCACATATTTTTTCTTTTTCAACCCACTTTGATCCTCATCTAATCTATTTGATTTCACTTCATTTCCGCGATTAGGGTTGGCAGGCTGACTTGATGTTATCGTGTGTTACTGGAAGGATCGAAAGAGTCAGTGGCCTGTACAACGACGTTGGCTTTCAGTCTGTTCAATACGTTACTTAGCGCTTGCCATCGGAACATTAGTTCGCAAAGTTGCGTATTTTATTCCACCGAAAACTCAATTCTTCGTCAAAAGACTAGTGTGTACACTACTGAATTAGACCTTGGGTAGAACAATTAGCGAAGATTGTACTGCGATGTACACAGCCACAGGTGTATTATAAGATTCCAAGGCTTCAAAAGCTTTATCGGATGCATTATACTTGGTACACGGAGGTACATCTCGATTGATTGAAAAACCAGATGAACAACGATTCAAGGAGGTCGTGAACACTGGAGTCGACGATAACAGAAACGGCATTATAGCTACATTCGAAACATCAGGGGGAAAATATTACCACACCAAGATCGGAACATTAGATTAACGAGATTGCGGCTACGCCTATAGTTAATCTAAAACGCTTCCAAGAGCCCCAAAACGTTTCGAAATGCGGGTAATCCTAGTCTCTTTTCTCTAAATTCAATTCGTTCCACCAATTGAATTAATATCGTCTGCTCCATTTACAAAAAAATATTTGATCCCTTTTGGAAGCGCTTGGAATTAAGAGATGAAAGTGGTATGAAAACAGCATCATAGTCAATATATTCTCGACTGCTTGGCACTCAGTGTCAACCAGATGCCAAGACTATGAGGTACGGATTAGTTACATACAGATTATGGTAGGGCGTCTGCTCATATCACTATTGCGTGCATGGGGTACAAGGGTATAATTCAAAGTTTTATATATTCCGATGACTTCGCTCTCCTCCTCGATATTTCTCTTTCAACCACACCAAAGCAAGCCTTTGTACATTCAAGCTCTATCATTCTCTTTTCACTCTACCACACTCTCTTTTTGCTTTACGCATTTTACATTCATTCAGCTGGTCTAACTTCTCAAATTCTTTTGAATTTTTTTACTATTCGATTATCAAACTCACCCACTTTTTTCTCCAAATCCCCCCAAAATATCAATCAAGATGTCTTTCTCTAAGCTCACCGCTTTCGCCAGCATGGTTGCCGCAGTTTCTGCTCACGGATATGTTTCCGGTATTGTAGCTGGAGGAACCTAGTAAGTTTAAACATTCTCACGTTATTACAAAACACAAAATACTAATTCAAGATAGCTACCAGGGATGGCTCGTCAGCAACGCATACCAAACCCCACAACCCGAGTCCATTGGTTGGGCAGACCAAAACCTCGATCTCGGATTCACAGCACCATCTGCTTATGCCACTGGTGATATCATCTGTGCTAAGGAGGCTACCAACGCTGCTCTTTCAGCTAAAATTGCCGCTGGTGACACCATTGATTTCCAATGGACTGTTTGGCCTGAATCCCATCACGGTCCAGTCATCACCTACCTTGCCAACTGCAACGGAGACTGTGCTACTGTTGACAAGACTACTCTTAAATTCTTCAAGATTGACGAGGGTGGATTGATTGACGACGCCACTGTTCCCGGAACCTGGGCTTCCGACAAGATGATTGCCAACAACAACACCTGGACTGCTACTATCCCATCCGATCTCGCTGCTGGAAACTATGTCGTTCGTCATGAGATTATTGCTCTCCACAGTGCCGGCTCCGAGGATGGTGCTCAAAACTACCCTCAATGTATCAACTTGGAAATCAGTGGTTCCGGTACCCTCGCCCCTGAGGGAACTCTCGGTGAGGCTCTCTATACTCCTACCGACCCAGGTATCTTGGTCAACATCTACGCTGCCCTTGACTACACTATCCCTGGTCCAGCTATGTACAATGCTTCTGGAGCCGGCGCCGCCACCGGAGCCTCATCTGCTTTAAGTGCTTCTCCAACCAGCATAATTACATCTGCTTCAAGTGCTTCTCCAACCAGCATAATTACATCTGCTATGAGTGCTTCCCCAACCACCATGATCACATCTGTTGCTCCAGCCGCTACATCAGCCGCTGCTTCTGATGATGATGAGACCTGTGACGCATAAGCGTTTGAGTACTTTACTCAAAACCGGAGGAGATTGATTTGGATGAATAAACGAAAGTTTATTTTCAATGTATATATACCTTTTTTGAATAGAAGACTCTTTTTGTAGTCTTTCTATTACACACATACAAACTAGCGTTTAGGAATGATAGAAGTCAAACACCAAAAGTTAGAGCATGAATGATGTGATTTAAACTGACTTATATGTGTTGCTTGATGATTGCCTGTAAACTCATTATGGGTATATAAACCGGACTATTCAAGTGTGGTTTTGAATCCAGATTTTGCGGCGACAGCGGCAAATACTGAAATATGCGAGAAGAAAGGGGGAGATAACGATGGCAAAGGTAAAGAGAGAGGAGCAGTGTGTCCAATAGTCCGGACTGCAGTCCAACAATAAAGATTATCAAATCTCTAAATATATTAGAGCATTCAAACCAATTAGAATGTTCAAATCAATTAGAATGTCCAAATCAATTGAGATATTAAATTTGATTGGAATATTAAACCATTTTCAGATTTCTAATTGCTTTTGGATATTCAAAACCTTATATTGTTGGACTGCAGTCCGGACTATTGGATACTCTGGAGAAGAGTTAGTAGGTCTAAGAGAAGGTACCGCAGCAGGAGATGAGGCAGAGAGTGACAGAGGAGTGAATGGAGAGGGTAAGAAGAGAGAGGTCGTTCAGGCAGTAGATTTCAGCCCCAAGAAGCAAAGGGGAGATCAGTGAAAAGGGTCGTGAGAAGACGAGGGAGATGAATTCTATTGACCAACTCGCATCCAAAGATTAGGGATATTAGCAGATATTCTCTGATCATTCATTATAGAGTACTGGCTATTAGGAACATAGCACTATAGCAGAGTTCGCTCCATTTGTCACCTGTATTTAAATTACTATGATTTACCTTTGAAGCTCGTTCGAGCTCTTTGCGTGTAGGCGGCTGCAAGATAAAGATAAATACTCGATCATCAGGTCATATTGATTGCCGAAGGTGAGGTAATAAACAAGGCACAATAGTTCGCGTTGCTTCGGGAAAATTTTCTATCAAAATCACAACAAGAAATGCGCGCCGATTGAACTTCTATCAAAACCACAACAAGAATTGCGCTCCGATTGAAACTAAACTTTGTGGTCTATCTTTCTCACTATTTTCTACAATCAATCATACTTCATTCAATAAAAAATGGATGACAATTCGAAAGATCGGAAGCTCGAAGGTGAGCAAAATCGCGAACAAGAAGGAGACGACGCTCCAGTGAGCGATACGAATAGCGATGATAATAACCAATTGGCATTCGATCCCAGAGCTTACGGGCACCCTAGTGTGTCTCAGGCCAGACAACAAGATGCACAAGGGGGAAGATTGGCACAACTGTCTCGCTTGGAATTCAATTATGGTGATTGGACAGAGGAGGAGGATCAGAGGTGGGAGATGGTGATGAGAGTGTTGCACGGATACGATTGGAAGAGACTCAAGGGATGCTTGGTATGGAAGATTGTCGACTATGCCGAAGAGACGGATAATATGACATCCGACCAGACACGTTGGTATATACATGGTATCCAATAAACGAGAGAAAAACAATGGACATGGTATAATTTACTTCCAGGTTCCGATATAGATTCGAATGACGGCGGAGTCAAGTGGGAGGGCAAGGGAGATAGAAGTGAGCAAGAGAGAAGGTTACTGAAAAAACCCATGTCCAAATCTTGCTTTCAATCGCCGACAGTATTTATTTCCCGCAAACTTACCCAAAAGGCCTGAAATTGCTGAATAAAATGGGGTGGAAGAATAATGGGTATCCGATGGATCCAAGGTGGCACCAATGGGCGAGGGACGATTTTGAGAAGAACGCCGGATACAGCGAACCGATTTTCGGGATGATCAAACCAGCCATGTTATTCGAACAAGAGAATAAGCGCGGATCGGGATATGTGGAAACTGAAGAAGATTCAAATCAAAAAAAAAGGGTCGGATGCTCACCAGGAACTTCCGAAAGTATCCAATCACATTTGTTGATGCAGGAGATATTGGAGAACAATGCATTGATGATGATCATGAGAGACCACGAGGAACCAAAGCTACGAGTGTTAATTATGTGGCTCCGAAGACTCAAAACAACACACTCAGCCAGTCCACGCAATAACCTCAGCGCAGTTCATCGGTGCGCCCTCAACCTCAACCACAGCCACGACCACCACAGCATATAATCGATGCACACAAGGCGCATTCGAAACACCAGGTGAAGATCATCACCGCCGGGTATGTGCCAGGAGGAAAACAGACTTCAAAAGCCCGATGAGCTCTCGAGAGAAGCAAGAGATTCCCATTGGTGAAAGTTTCGGTCCCTGCTGCTGCATATACAAATGAAAACATACCTCCGCATATGAGATTAGCGCCATCGCCAATGGAGACTGGACATCCTGACCGACAGCACGGTCAATTGCTAACGGAGGCTCAAAAGGCAGATGTGGAAATCAAACCCTGTGATCCGGCGATACTTCAAGAAAGAACTATATATGAGATCTTACCAGACTATCCGAGAATCACACGAGAATTCATAGATGAGACATATCCATCGATGAGTGATGAAGAATTGCTCGATCTTTCCAGCAGCTTGAGAGTGGAAGGTGACATAGACCAAGCGAGGGTATTGTGGGCCTTTCTGACAGGCTCACTATTACCTGGGGTTGCCGGAGAAGCTACCATGAGAGTGATGTACTATGACGAGAGATTCAATTTGGATAGGACAGTCGCTTCTGCGTTGGGACGTGCTGCTCATGTCTTGCTCCGTGAGGCAAGTGCACGAGATTCTCTCAATACGAATTTGGTGGAATTGATGTCGTTTGTATTGAATCCGCCTGTGAGTAAAGTTAGCGGAATTGAGGTCCTTGAACGAGGATTGGCTGCTGCGAGTAGGTTAGATAGTTTCGTAGACAGTGGAGGGTATGGTAATGACGACTCAGAAGGAGAGTGTGATAAAATTGCAATTTTACTAAAATAATAGACAATATATATTATTCTAGCATGCTTTGAGTTTTTTATTAATTAGCTTGTATTGTTTTAATTTACTTATAAGAATCAAATCAAAGTATCCTCCCACAAAGTGTATGGACATGCAGCCTTCGAATTCCAGCACGATACAAACCATATATCTACATCTCGATTCTCAAAGTATACCTCAAATACGTCATTCATGAACATCAGGCTTATGATATATCGAAACCCTTTTTTCTCATTATCGTCTATGCCCGATGGCTGGTTACGATGGGGAGCTGGGGAGAAGTTCAAAAATCGAGTGACTGAGTTTGAAGACTTTCCCCATTTCCTGATTTCGGGGTTCGAGGAAAGTAAGATCTGGAAAGATCCGTAAATTCAAGTAAATTTCTTATCTGCAATCCAAGGTGCTTCTGCCATGATTCGTTTTACTACCTTGATGTGAGTACAGGAACTCGAATTTCAATCAGGATACACGAAAGTGGTTTTTGATCATCATCCCACCCCGGAGGTAATGATATTGAATAGTCGGTGGTATCTCACGAGGACGATGTGAAAATGTAATGGTTTCCGAAAATAGTCTTTTGAATACTCTATCAGCTCGAGCTTGCGTACGTTCTCGCTGACCAGCACGTACGAAAATTGGAATGCTAAAGGGTATCGTGTTATGTGTTCTTGCTGTGTCTGAGTCCGCATTTATCTCTTATCTGTTTCAAAAGATCTTGAAGAAATCGGCTCATGCTCTGAGCATCGTGTTGTAGAATCATACTTTTTTGAACCTAGATCCTGACTGGCTTCAGTAAAGCTAGCGCTATGTGTAATAATGTGTTGTAGCAACGGACTATGGGGAAGGCAACTTGTGTTCCTACATTAGTTGCAGTTAGCGTTCGCCGAAGAAAAAAATGAGAGAACAAAGTCGGTCCTGTGCATGACGTGAGTGACGGTAATCAACTACTGTTGCTATATAAAATGGTGGTAGCGATCAGTTGAGAAGAAATGACAAGGAATATCGAGGTCTGTTCCAACTCCGCACCCTTAGATAGATAGATCCAGGAACGGAATGGTGACGGGCTTTCGATGTGCAGACAATTTCCAATCCGAAATGCTCTTTTATCTTGACCCTTGGAAGAAGAGTACTTAGCTCTTTATAATGCGAGCAGCGGCGTTTTTATATTAGGAAGCAGATGACTAGGAGGCTCGGAGCGAAGACCGCATTGAGAATGATGGTCCGTCTGAATTCCAGAGAGGTGACTAGGGATAGCTAAATCTTGAGTTGCCGAAATGGGGGTGGCTATAAATGCTTAAGAGTGATAATTATCCTCTTCATCTTGAAATCCGCATCGGATCGTACGAAAAAAGTCTTTTTATGGAAGCAGAGAACTCATATATGAGCTAAAATTAACATGTATAGTCAGTCGAAACGTACAATGAATCTTTTTGGGGGAGAGAGGAGGGGGTACATTTCACATAGTTAAGACGTAAGGATGTGATGAAGATAGATAGTGGTAGCAAGAGTGCAGCATTCATGAATTCAATAGAAACGTGTTATCGTCGTTACTTTTTATATCTCATTCTTGGTCTAAATTATCACATTTTGGGAGGAGCAAGACGCATGACTCTTGGACTTCAGCTTCAGTGCTCGTAGGAATATATCTGGGTGCCAAGTAACTCCTCAAGTCAGCGTTTTCTTTCCATACAATGAAGACATCTTGTGAGAAATGTAATCATGCCTCGCGCTGTTTCCATCAACAGGTGCATCCACTATCTCAACTCCCGGGTTTGAGGTCGACAATCAAGAAGAGTGTTCTATAAAGAACAATGATTACTATTCCATTAGTCCCAGGTTAAACCACGCCGAATCATTTAACAGTGCTGTTGATATGTTGAAGGAAAAGATTTGTCGGGAGCGAAAACTTTTCGGAATTCCGAGAAGTATAAGGAGAGATACGTTGCGGAGGGGAAGGGGAGCAATATATGAAGCTGTGCAATTAGCTCATGACAGAATACATATGTGTTAGGAGATAGTTTTGCTATTTTTCTTCGTATGTACTGGGTCTATCTTCTACTCATTTGACGTTTCAAGCTAAGTGTGGATCAGTTTGGGAGTGACACAGGATGGAACAACTTGAAATGATAAATGTATAAAGATGACAGTGAGAATAAGCATATGACAATATGAACGTATAAACGGCGCGTGTGAAATCCACTCACTACCTTCTCAGGGTCCAGAGAACAAATAGGTTTGCGATGTAAATATTGAGAAACAAGAACGATCAAAGGATAATTTTTATGGCGAAAGATTGATCTATTGGAAGGGGAAGATATCGAGAGCTTTTAGGGTGTTATTTATTCAGAGAATCAAGTCAACACTAGGAAAGAGCATACAGATGTGAATTCGAATTATGGCGTGAAGACACAGCCTAAGATGCTACATGAACGAATCTGGAAGAATATATTGTCTTACTCTTGATTGGACAATATATATGCGAAGGTGAGATATAAAAGATCCCAACATCTCTGAGGCACGAGAAAAACAGAATCCACACATTTACTTCAGGAACGCTTATGAGGGAGGGAGGGTTGGCCAGGTCTCAGTTCATTCCCCTCTCGAAGTCTGTATCACAAGAGAGAATTGCAATCGAAAATTCTTAGCAATTCATAGCTTGTGTAGACTGATAATGCTATTCACGCGAACGATAAGAGATCATGTAGATGGACAGCGAAACTGCACTCGTAAGTGGCAATAATTCCGGACTTTTGATGATGAGAAAAAGATTGAAGAACCTGCGTGGCCGAAGTAAACCTTGGGATAATCAAGAATTTTGATTCGCCCAAGGGACGACTCGAAGCCTTCTGCTCGGTGCTTACCGCGTGGAGATAAATTATGATACACATAGTGAAGAGAAGAAAACTGCCCTTTTATACCTTTACAGCTAAAGAATTATTGTGCATATCCTTCCATCTTATATAAATACATCATCTCGCCCCGTACATAAGGCGATCAAACTCTTTTCTCCCATTTAAAGAACATTCTTTCCGGGTGTAACAACTGCAGTAGCAATCTAAACCCGGTATCCTCCTTAATCAACAACTTCAACCTCTCAATTGCATCCTCCTCACTCTCACCCTCAAGCTGTACAGGCTTAACCTTATAATCTTTGAAAAGTCCAACTAACACTCCAACAAACTCAACTTGCGAGAATTTTCTTCCGGGACAGACTCTCACACCACCAGACCAAGCAATGAACGGATTGTTTGCCTTTGGAAATTCCATAAAGGTTTCAGTAGCTGGGTTTGAAGATGACGAAGCGGGGATAATCCAGCGAGAGGGCTCCCAGGCAAGTGAATTAGAACCCCAGTGACGGGGATGGGTGTGCATGGCTGAATAACTTGGGATGATCATGGTATGAGGTGGAAGAACATGAGTTGAGTCGTTTACTTTGAGTTCTCTGGGTTCGGGGCCGCTTGTTTTGACAATGGCTACGGGGGTGAAGAGACGGACTGTTTCGTACTATAAGAAGGGTCAGTATAATCTGGAACGGTCATGAGTCTAGTGAATTTGTTGTATATGATGACTTACAGTAACAGCCAAACAACGCTTCAGACGAGGAAATATTTCTGTATAGTTCGAAGTTTCTGGGTCTTGGTCACCGAAAACTTCGTTGATCTCTTCGGCAATCCAATCTTGAACATCAGGACGAGTAGCTATCATGGAAATACCAAAAGCCAGTGTATTAGCCGTGGTATCATGACCAGCGAAATTGAAGACGAAAATGTTTCCGTAGATTTCTTGTTCCGTCAAGCCACCTTGGCTTGAAGCTTCCTTGCTTTCCGCTTGAGACGCACGTACAAGTGAATTCATCAAGTTGTTTCCATGTGTATTTCCGTCAGCGGCAGCTTTCTTTCCTTCTTCGTATGCATCTGTCATATAGTTTTGGAATGTGACGGTCGCTTCATGAAGTGGTTTCCAACTTTTTGGCAACCACCATTTATCCAAATTCTTTGGACCTAATACAACCAAAGCGATACAGTTGTCCAAAATCAATTTCAATGCATCTCTGATATTAGCAGAGCCTTGAGTGTCAGATTCTTCTTCTGTTCCTTGATATGGATATGATTTTCCAAAACCAGCACTAGACATCACGTGTAATGACAACGTGCGGACATCATCGCCGATGGTATTGATGGAGGACTTTGATGACCAGTATTTTCGCATTCCGGTTGCTTGACGAATGACTTCCGACCAAACAATCTCATTATTGTTCTCGTTGAAACAAGTGGCTGTGATTTTGCGATGACGCTGCCACTGTGTTCCCTCGGTCGTTCCGAGATTAGGCCCAAATACGTTCAACATGGCCAACATCTCCGTTGGTCTGGTGAATTCTTTACCACGTGCATTGATATCAATCAAAGTCTCTGCATTGCAAAGTTGTAGCCAATTTTTGCCCGGAGTGACGAGGACAAAAGCATCACCTATCTCCTGATGAGCTTTGTATCGATCGTGAATTTCCCATCCTCGATAATTGAAACGAGTAAAGTTTTTGGTGAACGGTAGGTTTTTGAAGTATGGTAAGATCTTGGTATCAACGGCCATCCATAGAGGATTGCCGGAATCAATAGGCAAGATAACGATGGGTAGACCAGTTGTCTTAGCTTTATTGTAGTTGACAGCTAAAGAATACAGTACGTATGAAATCCATCCTGCCACCGGGAGGATAAAACCTAAGAATAACGAAAAACCAGCCATGATTGTCGACTGGACAGCAACAAAAGCAGCAGTTTGGACTGGCGAAGACAGAAGATATTCACAAACTAGAAGGCAACAATTTCAAAGCTTTCGCGTTGATGACAATTGTTCGGGCCAATCGCCCAAATATGGAAATATGGGACTTTTTCGTACGGGAGTATCCACAATTGATCAAATGAAATGATAGTGAAAGCAGTCGAGAGGCACAGCGCTTAAAACAAATTACATGACGATCATTGGATGCTCAAGAGAAATCCATCTCGCGTCTACACTTGTAAGGGTTAGGGGAAGCTACTAAGCATTTTGCTTGTCATTATGGGCTGGTGTGGTGTTGTCGTTCAAATTATTCACAAGCCATTATCTATTATACTTTTTATACCTGGGTACATAATTAGATATTAATAGACCAAATCATTCTAGTCCTAATGAAGTAACATAAGGGAGTTTCCCGTCAATCAATAATAAGTTACCAATATAAAATCCTTAACTTTAAAGCTCGCGTCAGATGAGGCATAAGCACTTATTAACAAGCCGTTGCATAACCGGCACATGTATTTGCAGCCCCCAATCACAAACGGGAAACGGAGCAAATCACCATTCAGGAAGTTACGCAACCATATTACCTTTCATGGGGCTTACCGAGCCCAGACATTCAATACAGACACTCAATAATGGGGTAGTGTAGTAAGTGATTACGCCAACGCTGTGAACGATAGTCGGTAACGGCGCAGAATCAAAGTTGGGGGCCTATATTTACTGGAGCATTAATAACTGGGGCATTCACTGTGATGCGATTATCCACCCACTGTGCCGGGGCTATATTTCCCACGCACTACTCCGTGCACTAGAAGTTATCCACTGTGCTACAGGCTAGGCTACCCGCCCCCGCCCACTAACCTGTGGCTTCTCTAAACTTGTTGTGTGCCAACTAGGCTGTACCTATCTATTACTAGGTATCTACATCATATCACAAGAAAGTCACGCCAAGCTTCCATTCGAAACGCCGTTTCTAACTCTTGGGAAACCTTAAAAAAGCCAGAGGTATAACAATAGATCAAATACCTAGTACATCCATATCATATTCATAAAGGGTATTCTTTCCTAAACCCCATCCATACGCACGTAATCATACTCCAAGATGCATTTCCCCGCTCTCCTCGCCGATGAGCGCCTGACCCAACTTCAACGTTCAACTGCTACCGCCCAATACTCTGGTAGCTCCGAAGCCACACATAATTCTCCAATTCAGATATCGTGCATCGTTTTAATTATTCTCGGAATAGTTGCAAAGGCAGCGTTTGCCGTTGAAAGTTTGGACTGGTTGGATTGTAAGTTTGTGATTCTTATATGTCTGGTAATATGAATTCTTGATTAATTGGGGTCTCAGATACTATTCTTTGCGTTTTGGTATGTACCATGGTGCTGGAAGCAATCATGGATATTTGGAGCTAACACAAGTATCAGACGGGAATTTGGTATTCTCGACGACGACCGACTACATATGTAGTTCTTTGAATTCAGGACTAGGTAGTCTTGACATTAATATGGCGTTGGTGCCGACGGAAGGAAATATGAGATATAGCTACGATTATGGCTACGGTTTGGTTTTGGTTCCAGGATAGAGTTTTTGTTACATTCTGATTTTTCACGGGCTGGATGGGCTGGATGGGCTGAATGGTGATGGATCACAGGAACTGGACGGACAGATTTGCATTTTGGATGGCGTACTAGAAATTACGAATTATGAGTCAAACTACATATCAACTGCATCACATTAGAGCAACACACAGAATGAAATGGGAAATTTTGCTCATGACTTTTAACCTAGTCTATCTGGTGAAAAATGGTGAAAGCAAAGCCCAAGTTTTTAGTTGAAGATTCACTCAGGGAAAGACATTGTAGAATTAATTTAATACATTATTAGAATATATATCTAGGTATTCATACAATCTAAACTTTCTCGGAACCAATCGCACTGTCCACCATGACCGAGGTCTCTACCCCAACCGACTTCCCCTCGTCCTTTGCTTTTCTCCTTTCCTCTGCAACCTTTTTGAGGTTAAACCATTGCATTCCGCAAGCAAATGGTAATGATAAACATGCCGCAGCCAAAGCATAATACATTGCATCTCTAATAGCAATGGTGTATGCTTCTCTCAAGGCAGTTAATACAATTTCCGAGCCGCCTGCCAAATCCTGTAAGCCGCTTGCGCCAACTTTAATGATCGCTTCTGCTGATACAGCAGTGGTATGAGCTGGTACACTGGTCTGTAATCTTGACAGAAAGAGAGATTGTGCGATAGAGACAGATACGGAAGAACCAATCTGGTACATGAATACTGCAATGGCATTTCCAGTAGGAGCATCTTCTTCACTCAACACAATTTGTAGTGCGGTATATGGAAGCTGCTGCGCCATTCCAGTCCCCCATCCATTTATTACCATATATGCTGCCCATTTGACCGTGGAAGTGGTGGTATCAATGGTAGTAAGAAGACCGGCACCGATCATTGCGATGATCGTTCCAAGAATCATATATGGGACGTAGTATCCCCATTTTGTAACCACAACTCCAGTAAGTGACAGGCCAATGATTTGAGGAAGGACTATCGCGATGAATCGGGTACCACTTTCGATGGCTGTGACGCCTTGAATGGATTGGAAGTAAATGGGTAGATAATAAGCATAGACAAAACTCATCATGCCAAATAACATGAGGAATATGCTGCCCATCAGAATTGATCTTTGTCGGAGAATCCGCAAAGGAATTGTGGCATGCTCGCCTCGTTTCCATTGTAGGATACCGAAGAATACTATAAGTAAGCCAAAGCCAACAAATAATCCGATGATTTTAGATGATTTCCATGGCATAGTCTGTCCACCCCATTGTAATGCTAGAAGAAGGCAATATATAGCTCCGAGAAACAGCAAGATTCCGCCAATATCCATACGTCTCAATTTTGTTGAAAGATTCAAGGCACGGTTCGAGTTTTGTACGCCATTGATTCGAAAGAATAGTACGATGAATACAAGTACAACAGCACCCATAGGTACATTACTACATTTTTGTTAGTGTATGTGAGATACCGAGGATAAGAAGGATCCATTACATCCAGAAGCACCATCTCCAGGAGTCTTTGTCAGTGAAAACACCACCAAGCACAGGGCCAATACACACGCTGATGACAAAAGAGCTGATAACTATGCCTTGGTACATAGGTCTCTTTTCGAGTTCTACTACATAATTGACGATTGCCAAACTTCCTTGGTGGATTCCCGCTGCCCCGAAACCAAGAACAGATCGGCCTCCGATAAGAACACTGGAAGAAGGTGCTGCCGCACATAATATAGAACCCACTGTGTCAAGTCAGATATCATTGAATTAATTCGTACGGTGAAAGGACTTACGTTCAAATAAAACTATCGACCCCATATAAACCATCTTAGGATCGAAGTATTTGTACAGGTTACCAAACAAAGGCTGGAATGCCGTGACAGTAAGAAGATATGCTGAACCATACCAGGCAACATCATTCAATGCATGAAAATCAGATGTAATTCTCGGAATTGCAACAGCGATAATATTCATATCCAATGCTAGAAGGAAGATTCCCAAG
Organism: Botryotinia calthae; assembly: GCA_004379285.1. Lineage (NCBI taxonomy): Eukaryota > Fungi > Ascomycota > Leotiomycetes > Helotiales > Sclerotiniaceae > Botryotinia > Botryotinia calthae. The sequence continues at coordinate 18,113 of PHWZ01000144.1, read as the reverse complement.
CATAAAGACCCGATGACAGCTGCCTGACGCCATGAGTGAAGGAAGAGCTCATCGGACTCGGATGTTTGGAGGCTTGAGGGGCTTGAAACATCCGTAATGGTCACAGCTGCCATATCTTTATCGATAGAGATAGCGTCCTTGCTGGACAAAGCTTCGTCTTGCTTCAATGTCATGGCTGGTAGATGATTGTAAACCACTTGAAGTCGTGAATCTCTTGTTTGGTGGCGTAAAATGCTTTTTGCATATGAAATCAAAGATGGATGGAAAACTTCAGCAGTCTGGGCCTCATGGATTTTGTCAACTCCCTACCCACCATTCTTGGTTGAAAAGAAATTGCATGGCATGGCACGAGTGACACATAACCTTCACCGTTTGCTCAGCGGGTGTATTTTGCCGAATATCACGATTAGCCCCCCAAAATGTGTAAGGCCTGACTAACTAGAGATGGTATCGTGTCAAGCTGATCTCAGCATAAGAGACGAAGCTATGTTGGAGCCTGAGGGTAATTGACGTATATCCGGCTTGTTACTTATCCCTCCAGCCATTTTGACATGCAAGTTATCTACCGGATTTCAATCATGCATTGTGCACATGAAATTCGACAAGGGAGGGGGAATTTTTAGACCCCCCTGTCAGCTGGTGTGACGCTAAAATTTAGTGCGCAGATTTTGGTTTCCAATATAATTTGATGTGAAGAAGTGGTCAATGCAGACAACCCTGACCTCGTAAAGTATGAACTGTCGGGAAATGTCTCGTTTGGGTAATATCTCATCATGATAGTTCGTGATAGTGATTGAATCTCAAGGCAGATTCTCAATACAATTGACGCCTAGGTGATGGACCAATCTGGGGACCGCACATCTGGAAATTTGAACAAGAACCACATAGCACAATCAGCACTATGCGACTAGTATCGGCAAAGTCCTGCCTTGGGGGCTGTATCTATCATGTTCAACAGTGGAGGAGGCAAAAATGAGAAAGTATATCTACTTATGTCGATCCTCTTGGATCTCCAATCGAAGAGATTATCGTGCACTTCTTTCATTTTCACACGTATACTATCTTTGCTCAAGATACCCTCAAGTCCACAAAACTCTTCAGAGAGTAGACTACCTCACAATGTTTTTCAACGCAGCTTGGAGATTTGTATCCACAAGCGAGTATTCACAGTACTTTCTTGCAGCAGCACTATTCGGCACTTGGCTTCTCTCATGGCGTTTGTGGAGATTCACCATTCGGCCATACCTTAGACCACAAGACCCCGTTGAACTTCCTTATTGGATCCCAAGTAGGTGATCTTCCAAAAATCTACTTCGTTCTTTACTAACACTATCTAGTTCTAGGACACAGTCTTAGTTTCTTCCAGAATTCTGACAGCTTGATTGAGCGTGGCTTGTAAGTTAACATTTTCATTTTCATCTTCTCATCCGTCTTGATGTATCTGTTGCTTTCGGAATATGATACTGACAATTGCATTCCAGAGACTACACTGGCAGAACTCACGAGCCCTTCGCACTTCAAGTGGCTTCCCAATTATTCTATATCGTCACAGGACCTAAAGATGTCGCAGAGGTTTACAGAAATGTAGCCACTCTGAGTTGGGATGGTCACTTGTCTCAAATTCTTTCTAACTTCGGCTTCACTGGCAAAGCATTGAAGTTGGCATGGCATGTACCCATTCCTGGAGACAAATGTTATATGCACAAGAATCCAGTCAACCCAAAGCAACTATCTCTAGTCAAACTCATTGAGGAGGTGTACATTGCACAATTACTCCCTGGTGTGCATATGACCGAGATGTCCGAGAAATTTATCGTGTCACTCAAAGACTCCCTTCAACCACCAAAAATGGACTTTTGTACTTTGAGCAGAAATGGTCTCACTCGCCGAGTCTCCTTGAAAGCACTTTGTCGGTCTACCCTTGTGGAAGCTGCAACCTTTTCCATGTTCGACAAAGCTCTCCATAAGCTCAATCCAGATATTGTACAACACATGTTGGACTTCAACGACAGTGCTTGGATGGTATTCTTCGGTCTTCCCGAGATCTTCTCAGCCAAAGTAGCCAAAGCACGCAAAACAATGCAAAAGACAATGGCCGAATTTGCTCGTCTTCCAGAAAAAGAGCGCGAGGGTCAAGCTTGGGGAATTGGCACGATTCTCAAGGCACAGGAAATTGTTGGTATTGATATCGAGAGTAGAGCTTGCATGCTTTTACTGATCTATTGGGCGTAAGTTTCATTGATGCTCATATACAAGAATAAACTCCTAACATTTTATAGTGCAAACTCAAATGAGTACAACATCTCTTTTTGGCTTATTGCTCATCTTGTTTACAACGTCCCTCTTATGGAGCGAGTTCGCGATGAATTGGAAGCAGGCTGGAAGGACGGTGAACTTGATATCAAATATCTATGTGCCAACTCGCCCAATCTTGACGGTGCATTCCAAGAATCACTACGCTTGAATGGAGGTGCAATGATGAGTCGTCAAGTCAAGCAGCCAACTATGATTGGTAACAAGCTAATGCAACCTGGATCTAATGTTCTCATGCCTTCTCGACAACTGCATATGAACGAGAGTGTCTGGGGTCAAGATTACAAGAACTTTGACGCAGAGAGATTTGTTAGAGATAAGGGCATGCTAAAACATTCTTCTTACCGCCCATTTGGGGGTGGAATCAGTTACTGTCCTGGGCGTGTTATGGCCAAGGAGCAGGTTTACGCTTTTGTTGCCATCATTTTCAGAAGATTTGATGTTAAGTTGGCACCTGGAATAAATGGAAAGTTTCCAGTTTTGGATGAGAGCACACCTTCGCTTGGAATTACAGGTCCAGTGAAAAACATGGATGTGTTCATGGATTTGACCGAAAGAGAGAAGTTCTACCAATACTAAGAGAGACGGGTAGCAATGATTCATTAAGAGGTGTTTTATAAAATGCTTTGTTACAGCTTCTCCTCTGTTTTTTATGTACATATTTTTGACAATTTTTTGAGCGTCGGGAGGAACAATTAAATTTCATCAATCGTTTTTCATTAATTTCGATTTCATACCGGTAACAAGATGATTGTATCATGCTTGACTAATTGAGTTCCCCTGTGTCATTGGTTTGCATTGACTATCCATCCACAATATGACATGATTTAAATTTATCATGGAGTAATTTATTACGCGAAAGCTTTAGAAAGTCGTCATTCTTTGCGCCTCGTTTAAATGCTATTCTAGACCCCGATATTAAGCGATTGAATATTATTAGTCAGAGACTCTGTCAGACGAAGGGGTCGCTCAAGTGTCGGCATCGTTAATAGGTAGGATCGCGAACCCAGCACAACGGCTCCTTCAAAACCGTGGTACCTTAAACCCAAAACTTTGGGCCTTTAGAGACAGGCATGCACAAACATGGTACAATCTTCACAAATCATGCAATACCGACGATTGAAATTCCCCGCACGCGAGATATGCGACATACACGGTAGTATCACGCTCAGCCATGCTGGGACGGATCTAGACCCATATTAGGCAGGTGAACTTTTTAGCCTGTGTGACTGTACAAATTACACGCACTGGCCACATGGCACACGCCGATCTACATCCAGGCGGTTGGAAATGAGAATTTGACACGCTTCCTCCGTGACTCCTCCTGTCACAAAATCTCGATAAGCATATGAATGAAGAATTGGCAAAATACTATTGTGTGACGAAAATAATTGAGGTTTGTGACTGGTGAAATCAAGGATCTGGAGGGGTATTTACGAACCATACAGGGTAGTGAACTCGGGGACTAACGCGATTGGGGGTCTCCACAGGTTTTGGCTGTGAGATAGACGACTGACCATGACATTTTTGCATAAATCGTGGCAGAGTGGACAGCGAGGGTTGCAAATTTACTACATTAGGGCTTACATTGCAGTCATAAGCGCATTGCACAGTGGGTATGCCGATTGCAGTGGACAGTTTCAATGCAATTCACGGAGACCCCATCCTGAAAAGCTGTGATGGAAGGGACCCCACCTCTATGCCCCATCCTTGTTTGATTTCCATGTGGCATCTCTGTAATCAGTGGCAGTAGATAAGCACCACGTTCTCTTCATGTTCGAGATTGTAAAGAGCAAGCTGTCTTCATTTGTGCTGTGGACAATCATCCTCCACTGATTCAGCATCTACAACCAAGTTCCTCAAGGTTGATTTCTATCATACACCATGTCTACTTCTACTTCGGGCTCAGTGGCTATTGTTGAGCCAACAAAGGTTGATATGAAAACCTTCCTGGTACGTGCACTTGTTGTATCCACGGACACTGGGGAAGCCTCAGCTAACAATCATTCAGGGTTTCATCTGGGGAGGTTTCGCTATAGCTGTAATTTGCATTGCCCTGCGAACATTCTCTAGAATCAAGACCTTCAAAAGTCTCTATACGGACGATATTTTTGCCTTTTTAGCCTTGGCTCTTGCACTTGTCAGTGCAATACTATGGCAGATTCATGCCCAAGCGATGTTCGACCTCATGGCCGTATCGGCCGGGATAAAAATGCCTGGAGCGGATTTTGTCACCAACAGCGAAGCTTATTCCAAAGCATCCGGAGTCGTCATTATTCTCTTTTACTCCACTTTGTGGTCTGTCAAGTTCTCTTTCTTGCTTTTCATTCGACGACTTGGATCGCATGTTGCAAAGGTGGAATTCCTATGGTGGCCAATCACTGTTTTCACTATCTGCACCTACTTTGCTTGCATTGGAACTATTCAATATAATTGCTTGTTTGTTCCATTGACTACAATCAAAACGAAATGTACAACGGACTCTGCGGTAAACTTCCAACAGATTACTTTGAAGCTGAACTGTGTTTGGGATGTGCTTTCCGATGCTTTGAGTAAGTTCTCTTCTTATTTTCTTGTGTTAGACTTGACTAACTTGCATAGTCATGATCATTCCAATCAGTATGTTGTGGGGTACACAAATGAAGATGAAGAGAAAAATTACTTTTGGTATCATCTTCTCTCTAGCTCTTATCACAGTCATTTTCGCCATCGTGCGAACTACAGTCGTTAGTTCATTGACCCGCATGCCTGATACCTCTTGGCTCTACATGTGGTCTGCCATTGAGACTACAATCGGTAAGTCAATTCTCCGAGACAATCTACCTGAAACAGGTAACCTAATTCGTATTTCTCTCCCAGCCATTGTAGTTGTCTGCCTTGCCTCTATTCGCGGTCTCTTCTCCAAAGAAGAAAATGTTAAACCATCCAAATATACCCCACCAAAGAGCTCCGAATTCTACCTCAAGAAAAACAGAAAAAACAAATTGAGGGCAACACTTGATACATTTACCGCTCGAGACAGCTATATACGAACAGGGGATCCGAATAACAACCAGAGTCCTACCGATGGAGGAAGCAGTGTAACAAGCGAACAAAATATTCTTCCATTGGATAATGTCAGGGTCAAGCAACGATACGAGGTCACTCATGAGCTTGCGACGACACCGGAGCGTGAGCGTACATATTATGAACAGGTTTAGTTCTCTTTCAATGTTGTATATATTGTGTGGGTTATGGATTATGTGGGAATGGTTGGAATGGTCGAGGAAAAGATTATAGCATGCGTAACGGACGTATTACGATTCTCTTAGGGGCTTAGGATTCTTCTGTATTCATTCTAAAATTTTATATAGCAAATACCCACATTTATTATTCTTTCACACATGCCTTTCATCTTCCCTAGGTTTGAGAATGTCACGGTAGTCAGAATACTCTCTGATCTTGCTCTTGTCATTCATTTGTGATTAATCACACCACAATTAATCTCAGAGCCTAGAATCAAATTTTCATAGATTTACCCTTTGCAGGGAAAACCTCTTGTGGAAATCTTCTCGAAAAAAACTCTAAAAACTTCATTCTGTGCTTGGTATCATTTCCAAGTAATGCTGTTGAAGAATATCCGCACCTTACGTACATACCCCGCATACCCTGGTTTGAACTACCCCTGACCCGACCTCTACATGCTTGCTTGGAGATTTCAGCTCGGCTAGACTCACAGCACAAAAACACAGAACCAGTTTTCTAAACGTTCGCTAAGCTGTGATTGTTCAAAAGCGTAGGGAAATGCTGATCAATGATCAGCAATTCAAACTTAAAAGCTGATTTTAGGAATCAATCCCTTCAATATTTCTTCAGACGTTCTATGTATAGTTAAGCTAGCAAAGCAATGCAACTATGCAATGCAACCACGCCGCCACGCCACGCCTGGTATCCCACTCTTGGACAACATGTACGCTGCAATTGAATATCCGGACCACGAAAAATAATATCCTCTGAGACTATTAAATGCACCAATACTGCGATACCAGTTCCTAGTCCCTTCCCCCACACTATATCATTGTACTTCGTACGTTATACCCATTGCAATAATACTTTAATATCTGAAATGGAATTGAATATATCGGATATAAGCACCTCCGTTGACTAGTAGGCACGCTGACATATTTTTCATCATGTATAATTTGACTCCCTTGAGGAAAATCGTGTTTCCACCCTAAAATTTATAATAGCCTAGCTCCATGTTCTCCACCACTTTTTATCACCCCTGAAAGCCAAAAAACGCCTTAGCCGCACGTGGCACTACACAAAACTATTCCGCTCAAAACGCATCTCGACCAATAATATTCCATCCCACTGTGATGAAATCCAAACTAATGGGTTTCACGGTATCTGATCTCTCCAGGTTAGAATCCTCCGGTAGAAGACTGCGCGCAATTTCCAGGAACATGGTCAAGATAAATCGATTGCGCTTAATTGATGCGCGCACACACTAGCATGCATCTCACACGCCCAAACTTAGTTATCATACTATCGTAGGCTTCAAGTTAATTCATGCAACACGGATCAAATTGGTCCCAATGGCACGAACTTTCGCTCCACTATAATTTTGCGAGTTTCTAAAAACGGGCTGACTACCGAAGCTATATTTCATACCTCAACGATCTGCCCCGCTCATCATATAGTTATACCTGGTCGGGGTGAAGGAACGATTAAGTTTTAATGAACTATCTAGTGGAGTGTTCGTAGTTAGCAGTGCTTCCAGCACTTATGTGACTTAATATCACAATCTTTTCATCACTTGTAAAAGTTGGCAGCGGCTATTTCCATCTCACCACCATCGATTGTATGTCTACTATCGCGGCGCGGCTTAGAGTACGGTAATTTTATCTGTTCTGCCTGATGTGAAGTCACAATCTTACGCCCCCACCCTTCCCAATTAGCAAATTAGTTCTCTAAGAATGAGATTCGTGCATTTGCCACGCGGTACACATCTGGTTTTCTTCTCGTGATCCTTCGCGTCGGCCATCTTCAAACCTTGATTTGTATCACCAAAATGCTTCAGGAACTTTTTGACCTAGTTCGCCCTCAAGCGGGTGCTTGGAGAATAACCCTAGAGGTGGCGTTTCATGCCTGTGTAATTTTGATCATTTTGAATACAGTTTATGTCACAGCATCTATCTACCGCAATCGTCCCGTAAGTCCTCCTTCGTCTTCTCACAATGTCAACAATAGCTAACTTTGATAGCGCAACATACTCATTTCTGGACCCAAGTTGCGTTGGGGAAAATGGTTGAGCAGCATAAAATATGTTATTGGTGCTCCGGATATCATCCAAAAGGCATACAATCAGGTGCTGCACTCTGATATCCCACTGTCAAATCTATGTCTGATTCAAAACTAACCGGATTGTAGGCCAATGGAGAGCCATTTGCTATTCCCGCTCTAGACGAGTATCAAGTCTTTGTTTCTTCTGAGGAACACATTGCGGAAATTAATAGGAGTTCTCAAGACCATTTATCTCTGCATGATGCTATGGAAGATGTATGTCTTCTCTGTCGCCTCTGAGAAGGAGTTTCTTGTGCCATGAGGGTTGAGCTAATGTGATGTACAGAGAATCAAAGCGAAATACACATTCTATGGATTCGAGACAGGAGAGATTGATCCTCATGATACCGTACCAGGGCGTGTTCTGAAATTTCTTTTGAGAACAAACCAACCAGCTCTGAGACCCAAAATTCAAAAGAAAATTGAGGAAGCATTCAATAAAGTTTTGTCAAAAGGAAAAGCTGTGAATGGTAATGTACTTGCTGTGAAAACCACTCGTGAGACATCGCTCGGCTAACTTAACGTAGAATGGACTTCGGTTTCTGTCTTAGGCTTATCTAAGGATATCGGCTTTAGAATCAATTGTCAAGTGCTTGTCGGAGATGATCTTGGTACGTCTATACGACGGGATCTTACATGAAGTTTTAGTTCCACTAACAAACTCCCAGCTAACAATCAAGATTATGTTGATGCTGTGTTACGATACTCGAATGATGTTGTTTTGTCTATGGAATTCTGTCGTTACATGCCTGCATTCATCATTCCGTGAGCACCCCACTATCTACACTGTTAGATATCTAATTCTGATCTTTTCTTAGATACGCCTGCCCTGCTATCATGGCTTGGAGTGGCGCAATGAAAAAGATAGCCGCGCATATCAGACCTTTGATTATCCAACGCCTCAGATATATCGAGGAGAAAAAAACTTTACCCGTAAGCTATCATGGAGAATATTTCAGAATTGCTTTCTAACCTTATCGCAGTCTGACTGTATAACTTGGGTCATTGTAAGAATCTCAATTTTCACACTCTTTATCCGAAAATTATTAACCTCGTCTAGGAATCATCCACAACTCCCCGCCAACGCACCGTAGAGCGTATTGTTCAACAAATAATTGCCCTAACTTTTGCCTCCGCCCATCAACTCCCACTAGCTCTAACTTTCACAATCCACAACCTCTGTCTTCACCCAGAATACATTGAACCACTAACTGAGGAAATCCGCAACATGCTATCCTTGCCCCAAGAAGTCCATTACAAGAACATGCCTTTGATGGAATCTTTCCTCCGCGAATCAGCTCGCGTGAATTCATTAGATGCACTTTCGATTCAACGTAAAGTCATGAAACCATTTACTTTCTCGAGTGGTGAAACGATTCCGAAAGGCAATATCATCGCGGTGCCTCAGGACGCTTTAATGAAGAGTCCGAAATATTACAATAATCCAGATACTTTTGATGGTTTCAGATTTGTACTACCAGAGGATAGAGGGAGAGAAGAACCCAGGATGAAGTATACAGATGTTAGTAAGGGATTTCCATTTTGGGGGGCCAGTAGGAAAGCTTGGTGAGTAAAAATGTTCCTTTGTTTTTCATTTGACTGTGCTTGGTGCAAGAACTAACACCTCCTTTTAGTCCTGGCCGTTGGTACGTCAGCGCATCATTGAAACAAATTTTGGTGCACTTATTGACCACCTACGAATTTAAATTGGCGGATGATAACAAGGCGCTTACCATGGGATATACCACGATGGTTATCCCAAGACATGGAACGAAAGTTTTGTTGAGGAAGTTTGAGAAGAGTGGATAGGTAGCGATGAAAACACGGAAGTGTATTGGTACTTGGGTTGGATTCACTTCTCTTTGTATATATTTGGAAATTGAAATTTATTCAATCTAGCAAAATTCTTCTCAATGACTGGGACTTAGTTCTTTGGACTGTATAAACTGGAAAACTATCCAAGAAATTATCTTACATTGAATGACAGAGAAGCCGAATAAATGCAAAGTTAATGGGCTGTACAGCTGGGGTCCCATATACAGTCTTGTGTCTCCATTTATCAGAAGGTAGACAGGAATTCATCTTAATTCAACTTTTATGGTTAACATAAATACAAAATAAAATCATGTGATTCACGTCTCCTTTTGTAAGGCAATCCATATCTCCGAAATTCAATCACATACAATCAAAACTCTAGATTCTCTTTTCTTGGTTCCTACTTATGTGAGGGGTTTAAATATCAGGCATAACTGAGATCTGAAAGCGAAGAAAAACACAACAATCCATAAACTATACCCTTATCCGTCGATCAACGATCATTCGTATTCTCCTAGAATTCAAGAGATACGCAGAATCACATTTTACCATCCAGCGTAGGCCTAGCTCCTGTATCAAGTTGCCCTTTACCGCAATTTCCATTTCCTACTATATCAGGAAATAGAGTGCTGCGTTTAGGATCTGCGCGGAAGACATACCTAATCCCAGAAGGATCGCAAACACCATCTGTCGCTTCGTGTGTAAAACAGGTCACAGCAGGACCGTGATTGGCTGTTGTGTCTATATTGTAGAAATATCCAACACATGTAGACGATTGTGCACATATGGCACAGCAGTTGTATGGTTTCACATAGGGATCTGCTACATATGTCCAGTGAAGTTGATTGCACCGCTGTTATAGTGACGGTAGAACCAATTTCGGCTGTTTCAAAGAGGGTTGTTGTCTGAATAACCGTGCCAGTAGAAATAACATTGCTTGTGACGGTTTGGGTAGCTCCTCCAATCTGCGTGGAAGTGGCTACGGAAAGAGAAGTAGTGGTGGTTACTGTCGGTGGGAGTGTAACTGTTATCAACTCTTGTGGATGGTATGTAGAAAAAGTATATGATGGAACCTTGATTGTGCGTGTTGTAGTCGAAATAGAAGACACGCTCTCGGAGCCGTACCGTGCAAAGCAAAATTGTATGGTATGAGCATCGTGTGTGGCTATAGTTCCAATTAGCTTTTCACTAGCCAAAAGGTAAAGAGCTGCCGCTGCATATAATAGCTTCATAGTCTTGTTAAGATAAAATGAAGAGAATTTTCTATGCCATGGCATCATAATTCAGGCAAAAAGCCTTCAATTTATAAATTGATCGATCATAGTCAAAGGCGCTCTGATTACCTATCGCATAATTCTTCATGAAATATAACGGAATTGCCCTTCAATTAATCTTTACTACAATTGTCTTTTGGGGTGTTTGTGGTATGTCCCCATGGCAAAGGCCGTCTAAACTACTTGGAAAGTTACGCGAGGTTGAATTGAATCTAGGCCGATATGTTCAGACATTACCAATCACGCGAATTCAAATCATTATCAAGAAGTCTATTCTGAATCATGGGAATTCCAAAGTGGTGTGATCTCTGGCGTATTAATAATTCAGAGCTACCGTACTCCGCATGTGAATTCTAACCGGAGATAGAAAGCTGAAGGATAAGAAAAGGGAAAGAATCTTGAGCACGTGGTAAACAAAGAATTATATCTCGATTTATGGTATGTTCCGATGAATCTTTACACCAGATCCTTTGATCCAACTTTCTGATATGATCTAGATCATGCCTTTCGTTCGAGCAAGTTTCATCAGCCACAAATAACTCTCTGAGTTCATGAAATGCGAGACATCTGGAAGCAAGTCGACAACGTATTACAAATCTCAATCCAGAGTAGTTTTCTTAACTGCTAGACCTATGATCTGACACACAACAAATTTCGAAGGAAACTTTTTCTTCGAAATACGACCTTTTCACGATCGCTTTAGATCATAATTATCAATACAATTCCATTACAATTATCCCCAAGTGATTCTAATCAATAGTTATTGTAATACTATTGTCGGCACTTCGAAACACGAAACGCATACGAAAATTCATATAAAAAACTCTAACCTAAAACCTCAGCACAATCATTATACCACTAATATAAGCTATATTGCTAGCTCAATTGAATCCAGCAATATAGAAATAATAGAAGATACCATTGTTGTAGATTCCGAACCATCCATTGCCCCCATCACCCATCTAAATACCCCAATCCAAATCGGCTCATCTTCACCTCTCAATAACCTACCCAACCCAATACCTAATTCCCTTAATTCCTTCAACACTATATTCAGAATAAAAGATCTCAGCCAATCAAACAATCCCTTTATTACTCAAAATCCAACCCAATCACACTTGTTTATCTCCAATAAAAAAAGAGACTTATCAAACCCTTTATCCAATTATAATAAACTATTCCGGACTCAAAACAACCCTACCATATCAAAAGAAGTTATTATATAAGCCAAAAATCTTATCCTATTAGCCTCTACTCTATCCCAATCATATAGAAAACAATCCAAACTCTTAAATCTCCTAGAGATCTTTAGAGAATATACCGAAAAGGGAAAGCTTACTATAGCTTCCAACATTATCACCTTTCAAATCATTCATTTGGAATCCGCTACACACAAAATCAAATTATAAACAAAAGCATTAACTAAACCTTTTTCACTTATTACTACTACTACCACTATATTGAAACCAACATACACTAATATTTCTAAAAAAAGGAAAATGGAATTTAATCTCCAAAGGGAAAAACATTACATCTACTAATATAAAAAAGAAATCTAACCTCATCCAAAAACAACTTATCCTAATCAAGCTAGAGATACCAAACCCTACCTCCTTTTCCCTTCTAATTATTCGAAACAAAATAAATAAAGCGTTTCAAAAGATAGAAATCAAAGAATCAGTTATTGTAGTAGCCACTCTATTCTTTAATAACAATATTATTATTATTACAAACAATCTTTTCATATTACAATTCCTATTAGAAAAGAAAGCTATTTGAAGTAATATCATTAAATTCGAAAGGATTCAAAAGGATCAAGAATGATATAAAGTTATTATCCACAAAGTCCCTATTAAAGAATTCTCAGAAGCAAAAAGAATAGATTTTATATTTGACGAAATTAAAACCTTCAATTCAGACTTCAAGCTTATAGGAACTCTCTTTTGGCTCACACCTGCTTCCAGAAGAGCTCATCAATAAGAGAGTGTTATCGTTATTGCTTTTGTTACAAAATCGGAAGCAGAATTAATTATTCGAAAGCAATTATATATTATTAGAAATAATATAAGAATAGAATAATTCTATAAATCAAAACCAATTATACAATGTTAGAAATGTTAAGGATTTAGATATCAGGATGTCTATTGTAGAAGGAATCCTTTTTGTGGATTATATGGAGGCAAGTATATTATATTAGTATATTTGTATATGGTGTGTAATATTAGAGGAAAGTTCTGTTAACATTTAATAGTGAAATGTTCAAATTGCTAAGGGAATTATATAGCAAATTCGAAAATATGTGAAACCTATTAAGCTATTCAACAAAAATCGAATAATATTTATTAATGAGTTATATTAATATTCGAATTATTCAAATAAATCTTAATCGGAGTTTACAAGCTATAGAGAATGTTTTATAGTTTGTAATAGAACTCAATATCGATTTTATTATTATTCAAGAATCTTAAATTATTAAAAACAGATTTGATTATTCGAATTCAAGATTTATTATATATTCTAATTTTATACAAACATTTCCGAAATTCGATTCCAAATATCGACTACGAATTCTACTTTACATTTCAAAGACTTTTCAATTTACAATTAATCTTTCTCCTAATTCTTTAATCGATTTTAATATACAAATCTTTGATTGCCAAAATAGAAACAAAATCTTTCAAATTGTTAATATTTACAATAAAGCCAATCAAGCAAAAGAAAGTAGCTTTACAATTGAAAGATACTTATATAATATATCGATTATATAAGAAATCATTCTTTTAAACGATTTTAATTCCTATTATTTATAATGGGATCTTTTTTTAAAGAAAAGTGGAAATGTTGATCAATTGATTGAATGGTTTGAAGATCAGAATCTCATTCTTCTAAATGAATCTGGAATCAGTATCTTCTATTGTATTAATCTCTTTAATCCAAATGTTTTTGATTTCATATTAGTCTTAGAAGGAATTGCTTTTCAAATCTAAAATTGGTAAACACTTTTAGATACAGAATCCGATTATATAGGAATATTATTTAAATTAAAAGGAAAAGAAGAATTAAGTCTTTTTAATATAATATTGTTAACTAGATATAATATAAAGCTAATTAATTGGAATAAATTCGAATCGATATTGAAATTAGAATTCTTATATTCCTTTATTCTTTTTATTCTAATATCAATAATCTTATTTAAAGAGGATTTGTTAAATGGTTTGAAAAAAAGAAATAATTATTTTGATCTGAATTAAGCAGCAAACGAACTTATAAGGATTATTCAAAAAGCTATTGAAAAATCTATACCTAAAGTGTTATCGATTAGAAAAGCAAAGCTATGGTGAATCCCCGAATTAATAGATCTTTGAAAAGAGTTAGGAAGAGTAAAACAATTAATTGAATTGGATTTGGAGAATTCAATTCTTAAAAAAGAATATCGAATTACTAGAAACAAGTATTTTCAGGTTATTAAAATTGTTAAAAAGAATTATTGAAATAAATTCCTAAAAAAAGAGGATATACAAATAATATTCAAAGCAATAGCTTATATAAAGAATTATCAAGATCAAAGGATATCGGATATCTCAATAGAAAGCTTGTTTGAAGAAAAATGCTCTACTTTTAGATTAACTCTATTTTTACTGCCTTTTATCACTCCAAAACCACAATGGGAAGGATACAAGCAATTCAAGAAATGGGAATAGCCTAGCCTTTTACAAATCGAATTAAGTAATACTTGCTTAACCAAAATCCAAGGGAAAATCTCTAGTTCAAATAGAATCACTTAGGAGATCATTATAAAAGTATATAAAACAATTTCACAAATCTTTTTCAAGCTATTCAGTAACCTAATCAATTTAGGATATTACTTATAATACTGGAAACAAGTTATTAAAGTGATTCTAAAGAAACCTTCAAAACCTGATTATTCAGTTTCAAAAGTATATAGAGTTATTACATTTCTAAATTGTTTTGGAAAGATTAGTAAAAGAATATTAGCTCAAAAATTAGGTTATTTAATAGAAACTACTAATCTATTATACAAAAATCAAATTAGAGATTGACAAAAGAAATCAGCAATTGATACAGCTCTTCTTCTAACTACTGAAATCGAAAGAAACAAGTAAATCCACAAAAAGACCTTAATTCTATTTATGAATATAAAGGAAGCCTTCGATTACGTTTCAAGAAATCGATTATTGGATATTTATAAGAAATTAAAACTGCCAACAAATCTCATCTCCTGGATAGCCTTCTTTCTATAATAAAGACAATTAAAACTATCCTTCAATAATCAAATCGAATCTTTCAAACCTATTTCGACTAAAATACCACAGAGCAGCCCAATCTCTCCAATCCTCTTTTTAATATATATTAAAGACTTATTCCTTTCAAAACCAATCAAATTTCTCTTCTATATTAACAATATTACACTAATCACAAACTCGTTCTTATAAAAAAAGAATATCAAATTTCTTAAGAAAGCCACAAAGCAAATCTATAAACTTAATTCGAAAAATGCCATTCAATTTGATTTAGCAAAAACAGAATTAATACACTTCTCAACAACCAAGCTTATCAAGAACTTTCCAATCATACTACCCAACTCGAACACTATTCGACCTCAATCTTTAATTAAATAGTTAGAAATATAATTTGATTCAAATCTCAAATTTAATCAATACATCAATATTCGAATCATACAAGCAAAAGAAGCTTTTTATCGAATATCTCAACTAGTCAATAATGAAAAAGATTTGAGTTCTAAAGTTCTTCGATAGTTATATATAGCTTGTGTGATTAGTATAGCCGATTACGAATCAGTGATCTAATAGAGAGAACAAGCCCACTTCAAAAATAAAATACAAACTCTTCAAAACCTAATTCTTCGAAAAATACTAGAAGTTTTTAAAACCGCTTTAATCCTTTTAATAGAAATAAAAGCAGATCTAAAATCAGCAAACATTCGATTAGATTTAAATATCAAACAATACGCTTTTCAATTAATAAAGCTTTTATTCAAACATTTAATCAATATCGAAAAAGCTATTCTAGTATACCAATACGCCAATCGAAAAACAATCAATACCCCTCAAAGAAAGCAATACAAATCAATCCAATTCGATTGGATTAGGGAATCAATTAATAATAAATTTGATTCATTCTCTCTCAAAAAGATTATCCATTTTCACTTCCCTTTATAAAAGAAGGAAATCCCTTTCAAAATTAATATTAATCAGGCTTCAAAAGAAAATGTAGTAATACTCTACAATATTATTTTTAAATATAGAGACCAAAATATTATTTACATTTATACAAATACCTCTTCCACTAAAAAAGGGAATAGATATTGGTATAGGGATAATATCAATATAATTGAATGATCAGATTTCATATCAAAAACAAATCAATATTGAAAGCAATCAATTAGTTTATAATAGAGAACTTGTTACAACGGATTAGTAACAGGCTGTAGAATCACTAACGTATAGGCTATAATGGTACTATAAGCCTCAGTGATTCAGCTGCAGTATACCGGGGGACGCTAGGCACCCAGGAGAGCCTCAAGCACGTATATAATATTAGTCATAGGATAGCTCAGGAACGACAGTGCTTTAGGAGTGTCCGGCTGTTTCAGCTATCCAAGAAGGATGAAGATCTATATAAGGGAATAGGATTTCATTATAATATAAAGCTTTGTGCTCAAAAACAATCATTAGTTTCATTATTACAGTTACGAGAATTGTAACCAGTTATTATTCTATTGAATTTTTATTTGAAATCTAGTCTAAATTATTTCGAAAAAACTCTAAATATTTCCATGTAACCCTAAAAACAGCTCCCATAACATTTTGAACATTATTTCTACTTCAAATATTGATTCAATATATCCAACCATAATATAACTTCCACCAATCTTTTAAAAGAACAATGCACCCCAGCGACCAACACCAACAACATCGAAATGATAGATACTCCTAAGGAGATCACTATTACCAAAACTCTCAAGATTGCTTTATCTGACAAATATTAAGATAATCAATAGAAATTCGATATATTCCTTTTGCAACTTGAGATCTATTTTAGATTCAACGAAGACAAATTTACCACCAAAAAATCTAAGAGTGTATAGGCAGTATCTTATTTCAAAGGAAAAGCAAGCAAATGGATTCAACCATATTTGCGCGATTATTTCGAACATGACGAGCAAGCTCGTATGCAATCCACCAAAGCGATCTTCAATAGTTTCGAAGGATTCAAAACAGAAATCCAAAGAATCTTTGGGAACTCTAATAAGTTAAAAGTAACAAAAGAAAAGATCTTCAACCTCAAGCAAACAGATTCAACATTAAAATATACTACAGAGTTTCGAAGATATACAGGAACTACTAAATAAAACAAAACCGCGATCATGAATCACTACCACAAAAAACTCAAACCAGAAATATACTTAAAACTCGATAGGGAGAGCGAGAATACGAACTTGAACAAATTAATCAAAAGCTCTATCAAAACCGACGATTGTCTATACAGATACAAACAGAATCAGCGATCCTACAAACCCCAAACCAATCAAAAACAAGGATGCTATTATAAAAATGAAAGTAAATCACAATACAATTTATAGTGATATAAGGATCCTATAAAATTGGATGCTATATATCATACAAATAACAACAACAATCCAGAAAAGCAACAAAGACAAAAGAATAATTTATACTTTGAATATAAAAAAGCAAGGTATCAGACAACGAACTGCTGAAACAAGAAAACAAAAGCAAGAAGAAGTAGTTTCAAACCTAAGTTCGACAAAAACCAATTCAACGCTATCTTCACATCCTATAAAAATACAAGCCTACTTAAAAATACTAATACTACTATTTTCGAGGAACTACAACAATTAAATGAAAAATTACTACAAAACGAAAAAGGTTTGAATGCTTTAGATCTATGGGAGATAAAATACTACCAAACTTTAACACCTTCAATAACAAAAAAAGATATAACAAAGGAAAATCTTTAGGAAGAGATAAAAACAAAACATGCCAGAATGAACTGGATTTCTTGCTATAAAGAATTCTACAGAATTCACCGATCTGACAAAGAAGTTACCGGATAGTTTCCAAAAAGGAAAAGAATCAAGAAACAACGAAAAAGTATAAATAATTTTGTAGAAGAATACAGAATTACATTATAACTAAATACTACAGAACAAGTAGAACAGATATACTGCAAGATCAAAATAAATGGATACATATAAACAGTTATAATAGATTCAGGAACTACAGAAAATTTTATTGCACCAGAAGCTGTGAAGTACTTGGGAATACCACTTCAGACGAAACAACACCCCTACCGATTGCAGTTAGTTGATGGCCAGCTAGCAGG